>JAFVLL020014724.1:0-12777 GCA_021397915.2 Tor tambroides | reverse complement strand
GTTTGGCCAGTCACAGATACCGTACGGACAGTCCGACCCAATACGGCTCGGTTTTTCGACGTATCTTGCTCTGTCGAGCGGCAGAAATGATTTTACGTAGGCCATTCTGGGTCAACACCATGCTTTTCAAATGAGCGGGAAAGGATCGTTTTCCCCCACGATGACTCCGCCCACACAGCTATGACGCGACACCGACCAAGTCTATAAGGCTTCAGTAGTATTCCAGGAAAAGGTATTTCCCAAAGCAATGTCTCGTTCCCTCATTTCGGGGAACCGAGGTTACGTGAGTAACCGAGAGCGTTAGCCCTCATCCAACACAAAACAGTTATATCTGCTGGTGAATGGGGGTCACATAGCACATGCTATAGAGAAAAAACATATCCATGTCGAGCATCTGACATCTATATCACTTTTCTCCTCACACCCTTTTAATGACCCATTTTGTGACCCTTTTAAGTTGTTTTTAAGTAAATCGATTACTTAAATTCATGTTAGAAATTCAGACATTTTCAAAAAAAAATAATATAAGATATTTGAATAACATTTGTGAAATTGAGTTTAATAATTGGTAGAGGATTCTTGAAACTTAAAAATGCTTGAATACATTTTTTAAAAGTCAGAATGAATAAGCAATATTAATAAACATTTTAATCTGTTAGTGTGAAATAGTTTTGTTTATTATATCAGTGATTGATTAATTTGTCATTTTGATGTGTTTATTTTAAGTGTTTTCTATTTTATCAAATGTTTTTCAAACATTTTTTTTAAACATGTATTTATATATATATATATATATATATATCCTTGGGTTTATAATGTAGCACTATTGTGTAAAAAAGCACTTTAATCCAGGAAAGAGTTTATAGAGTTGAAACACTGCTGGACAGCATTTGAGGAAACTATTGTGCATGTGAGAGAGCTCTGCGGGACTAAGCAAACAGAAAAGCTGTGTTTCTGGTCCCAGGTGGCAGAAATCACAGGATGCCTTATTGTTTATGTGTGAAACACAAGCCATGTGGTATTCAGACCTGAGGGACACACCTCTTCATTATGAGCCATATCTATAACCAGCTTTCTCCTCACAGACACAAACCTTGACAGAGATCCACAGCATACAAAACATCAGTGTATCTGGATTGTAATGCAGGAAATTATATAAAAACAACATTTTTATAATCATCATCATCATCATTTTGATGATGATCATTAATATTATTTAGTGTATTGCATTTATAAATAAAAATAAAATAAAATAATGAAATCATGATAATAATCATGAAAAGACAATAGGCTATATGTATGCATGTGTGTGTGTGTGTGTGTGTGTGTGTGTGTGTGTGTGTGTGTGTGTATAATACCACTATTATTATGAAATGAATAAATAAATAGTATCATTACTGTAATTAAGAAAATATTAAAAACTGTATTTTTTTGCTATAATAATAATAATAATAATAACTATTTTTATTAGGCTAAGTATTTTTTAATAATAAAAGTTTTTGTGTATGTGAAGATTACGTGTCAAAGGATCCTGAAAGTTATAGATTACACTTGTTATGTAAAATATAAATACAACCTGTTGAAATATTGCTCAGTGTTCTGGTAGAATATTTGTTGTAAATAGAAAAAGCTGTCATGCACCTGCGGTCTCTCAAATGGATGTTGTCAAGATGCTCTTGAAAGTTTGTGAACAAGGACACAGAGACCTGCATGTGTATATTACCCCCTACCGGTGAGACTGCAACACAGTGAGCACTGATGCCACCTGTGCGATGCCGACGGTTGATATAGGCCTAAGTCAATCTGCTCGGCCCATTTCACACAAACGAGCTTCATCCTGAAACTGATCAGTGCTCTGGCATTGTGCATTAGTGGCTGATCTCCTGGACATTCAATCTCTGATACCCTCTCCCTCTCTGATCCTCAGCTTGAGTTAGAGCTAATTGCACCAGTGAGCTGAGTATAGATTATCTATCTATCTATCTATCTATCTATCTATCTATCTATCTATTTATGGCTACAGAAGATATTCACAAGATGCTTGTAAATATTTGTATTCTTACACAATCAATATTGGAATGCATCAAGCTGAATTAGGCAGATGCAGGAAATTGCAGAATCCTGCAGGCATGTACAAATCACTTGTGCTTCACTTACAGACTCATCACAATCCAGCATACAGTCAACACGAGCGTAATCAGCTACTGTAATTTACATCAATTATTTAAGCTTTAAAGACGCAGCTCAGGATTTATGGAAAAGGTTTTACACAACCTGCTTTTTGTTGCTTTCTGTAATTGCATATTTTTGTCACTAGATGTCACCCTTTCCAGACATTTTGTAAGTAAAGATGAAATAATTTTTGCATTGAGAAAGTAAAATGTTTTATTTTGATTTTCTTTCCCACAAGTTAATCAGTTGATCAACTGGAAGCTAATAATAAACCTTTCATTTATAAACGAATGATACATTAGGAAATAATGTTTTTTAAGTAATAAAGATTAAAAAAAAAAATAGGAAAACTTAATTTTTTCCCCGCCCCCCTTCCAATTAAAAATTATATTTTGGACTAGTGTTATTGTCAAATGTATGCCTTAGGGAACACTCACACACTTTCTACTTATATTACATTTTAACACACACACAAATAAAATAATTGTATATAACAATTATACACTTAATTATTTTGTAAACTATGACATAAATGCAAATTTAATCAGTGACACATATCTAAATATATTATGTTGTAAAAAGTACCACATGTGAAACCATGTATTTGGTTGGACAAATTCCGTCACGTGCACCGTCAACCCGTCTGAATAGCGGAACTAGTAGATAATACACAGAAACTATCCATCTGGAGTGGCCATTTTGGCTCACAAGCCAAACAGCAGTACTCACATTCTACGTAGTGCGAGGCACTAGTCCGATAGTCGGAGCCAACATGGCGTCGTTTCACACCGACCATCCAGCATCCATGTAAACCTTGGGAGGATCCTCTGAAAAGAGGAAACAGACCCGCCATTTTCCTACGAGCCTTTTAAACCCAGCAGGGGGAGGCGAGATCCGAGAGGAGAGCCACTGAGGAAAAGGGGGAGTTAAGAGAGAGGGAGAGGAGAGTGCGTGACAGAGGGGTTGAGAGAGAGAGAGAGAGAGGGAGAGGGAGAGAGGACGTTGCCGTTAATAGAAGAAGTAACGTTTGGTACGTAAATGTCGCGATCAGCTGACGGCATACATAGAGCGCAAACTTCATTTGGACTCTCTTAAGCGGCTGGTGCGTCTTACTTGCAATCTCATTTCTTTTCTCTCTTTCTTCCCCAGTCAGGTGGCGGAACAGTGCACATCCCAGGGACTACAGCATTGCCGTTGGATTTAACAGCCCGAGCAGATTTTCCCCCCTCTTTTTTTGTTTTTTCCCCTTTTTCTGTTTGCTTAAAACTGCAAGGATGTCTGGACAGAGCATAACGGACCGGATAACGGCAGCGCAACACAGTGTTACCGGTTCCGCGGTGTCCAAAACGGTGTGCAAGGCGACCACGCACGAAGTCATGGGGCCAAAGAAGAAGCATTTGGACTGTAAGTGTCATAGGATTTTGTACTATGTTGCTTTCGGACCCGCGTTTGAAAGTTACGTCAGTCACTCGTCACCCTGGGAACGAGAGGTTCTGGGCTCGAGGCCTGCAAAAGATTCACGTTCAGTGCTGCTCGTGTTATTTAACCAGCTTCCTCCAGCGACCTTTGCTGATGTAGAAAACGATCATAAGGAGTTTTGAGATTGCATGAGTACAGTACAGTACAGTACAGTGCATTTAATGATTTAACTTGCTAACTAATAATTAACCACATTTAAAATGAGCCCATCTGCTGTCTAAGCAGGACGCTTGCAGGTTGAGTCGAATGGATTCATTGAGAAATCTGATGATTGCAAACAAACATGTGCTTTTGGTGTGAAAGAAAATCCCTGTTTCTGTCTTTTATGGTTGCAAAACAGAAAGCAGCAAGTTTTATCTGGGTCACATTACTGTATGACTAATGTTTATTGCTTAAAGGAGTAGTTAACAAAATGACAATTCTGTCATTATTTGTTCAACGGCATATTTTTTGAAATCCATTTTCACATGGCAAACAAAAGGAGATATTAATTGCAGAAAGTCCAAGCTGCTCTTTTCCATGCAATGAAAGTGAAAGGGGATCACTGCCGTCAAGCATATTTTTAGTGAATAACTTCAATTTCACTTTAAACTTCAGGCAAAGATATCCAGTGACTTCAAAACTTGGAAAATATTGTGCATAGGGTGTGTGAATTATTTTCTGATGTTGTTGTTATTATTATTAAAATTATTATTATTATTTTTTTTATTTTTTTGTATTTTATAGTGCCTTTTTGGATCTTGACAGCTGTAGTCACCAACCACTTTCATTATATGGAAAAGAGCTGCTTAGGCATTTTGATATATAGAATTTATATATAATCAATACATATTTCACAAAAATGTGTCCAAAGTTAGGTGTTAAATTGAGTAAATGATCATTTTTATATATGCATTCCTGACAACAGGGTGTTATTAATATCTTTAATTTCCAAATTAGGCAGACAGTTATTCAGTTCTTTGGTTGTAGTTGATTTTACAATTAAAGTGAAAAACATGCTGACTGTTCAAAGTTATGTAACATTCAATTTAAGATGTACTGTGACAGGTGTTTATAGAGGACATTGTTGTAATTGGCTCAATCTTGGCAGCGGCTGAACTCATGAGACTGTTCTGTCAAGTTAACTTTTAACTTTATGAAGATGTCACATTTATTGCTTGTTATGAGTGTGGTGGAATGAGGTTGTCTTCTCTGAGTGAGATGTTCACAGGCTCTCACAGGTGGTGGTGCTGACAGCTCTCATAGAGCCAGATGCCCAGGGTTTCTTATAATTCTCAGGAAGCACACTGGCCTCATTTAGGGTCCATCATGAGAATAGTTTGTATGTTTGCATCCGTTTAGTGAAATCTGAAGCCCTTGATTAACTCAGTGAATCAATTGCAGTTTGTTTTTAATTTGTTCAGTTTTGCAGTTTCTTTTTGGCAGGTTTGTGTTTGCAAACTCATTCTTGTAGTACAGTTCTCGATTTGTGATCTTTGTGGATCTGTGTCTGTATTTTTGCATAAATGTCAATAGATGTGGCGCCATCATTTGATTCAAATCAAGGCTGGTGGCACCACCGTATCAAGTCTTTCGCCTCATACTGCTTGTGTACATATAGCTTTTTGCATTCGTTCCCATCTTACAGTGCTAATTTCCTCTGGTAAAACTATTTTTAGCTGGGTCTTGACAATACAGAATGGCATGTGTGCTGACAGACGGTTTTAAAGAGAAGAGAGAAGTTCTGAACTTAGTGGAGGTCAGACGTAATTGCCTTCTTCCCTTAAGAGTGTGTGCTTATGTTAAGTTCTTCTTGATTATCGTGTCCAGAGCATTGTTTCACGGTAGTCCAGTGCCCTCAGGTTGGTTCCCGTAGTGCGGAGAGAGTGTGTGACGAAGTTTTGTAGGTATTTCAGGGCAGCAGTGCGTTCTGTGCCTGGAGTTTCCTTTGGGACAGAAATAGCAGCGTGCCTCACTCTCCTTCTGTTTGATTTGAACATTAGATACGGCTCAGGCTCCGGCCCCCAGCCTCTTTGATTTAGGTCGGGTTTCCGGGGTAGGGAGAACATTCCTCTTGAACTACCCTTATCCCTGAATTGACCAGCTGGCTGAAAAAATGTCCTCCAATTGTTTCCATTCTGCTTCATGTTTTAGTTTAGGAAAATATTTTAGCTAAAAACAAGAACATGGTAATAAATAATGCTTCTCGATTTAGTCACAAATATTCTTTGTACTCTCACTCTAATCTGATAAACAGGGAAATAAAGAGAATACATTTTGTGAATTTATTGACTTTTTATAAATAAAGTTTGATTAATAAAAACTTTTAATGATCTCTAGTCTTCGTAGGTCAGTAGGAGTTACACTGAGCTTACCAGTTTAAGACTTGTCTTGTCTTAGCTATTGCAAACGGTTGCTATGGATCAGCAGGTGCTTTATACATCCTTTTATGTCCATAAATAAACGTCAGCTTATGTTCCATAATGTCCACCGTTATTAGTCATTAGAGCTTGAGTGTGTTCGGTAGCATATAAGGAAATGCAGAGCACTCACTGTAGTGCTCAAGCTTGGCTAAATCTAATGCTGATTCACATTGGTCCATGTTAAAGGTGGAGTGCAAAACAAAATAGAATCGAATTTAAAAACACACATACTGTCCATCTGCTATTGGTTGGGCAAACATTTGGTCCTGCTCATCATAAAATTTGCACACTTAAAGGGATAGTTCACAAAAGAATAAATTGTCACCAGTTTCTCGCCCTAATATCTTTCCAAACCTGTATGGTTTCTGTTGATTATCAAAATATTTTATTAGATATTTTTGATAAGATTTCTCCTGGATAAACATGCAAGAAAATACTTCACTGATTCTCATGTGGCAAGAGAGTATGGTTGAGCTTCCGCCACATAGATGGATTTTATTTTGCCATTACTGTGGATGTAATTTTACTGACTCTCCTAAATAATGGCCCATGGATATAAATATGGGGCGTAAACAACCTGATTTGTGTTCATGATGGTTTAGTGTAAGTAAACTGGTGGATTCAGAGAGAGATTGGATGGGTAGTTGTTGAACTTATTGAAATGTGATCTCTCACACACATACACACCACCAACATCAACAGTGGACCTTCCGCTGTTGTATTTCCATGGCTTGTTGAAGTCATGTTGGCTGGCCTTCCATGCCCCAGTGCTGTGTAAGCATGTTCAACAGGATCATGGCTTATTCTGGGCACTCATTCATATGAGTCAGTTCTGCAATATAATAGACGCTTCCTAGAATCTGTCTGAGACCGAATCCACCACACACACACACACACACACACACACACACACACACACACACACACACACACACTCACTCGCTTATCTTTATGGTTTTGAGATACACAGCCGCTCCTAGCAAACTTAGAGCTTGAATTGAATTAACTCATCATGCGTTTTCCATAGGATAGCTTGATTTCCTAGAACTGCAGAGCTCTTCCAGGCAGTACGTACAAGAATGTTCTAAATGATATGGTGTTTATTCCGCAGCGTACTTGATTGGTGGTTCAGTGTGTAGTCAAAAAAGAAAAAAGAGATGAGTTAGTTAGTGTGCCTGGTTTACAGCTGAAGGTTTTCAGGACGTGAAATGCATCCTGTCTGATGAACCGTTGGACAGCCGGCGGAAATCGGATCAGTCATTTGTTGTAATTGTAGATTAAAGTGCTCTCATCTTGATTGGTGCTCCTATTTAGTATCTGTATTTGCAAATACACAGTCCAATTTTGAGGTTATGGTCAAGAAAATAGCTTGAAAGCACCCTAAGCTTACGCAGCGTTGACTGTAGCGCATTCATTCGGTGTAGCAACAACACCCATAAAACGTCATCTGCTCCAACAAAGTGACCCCTCTGTGCTGTTTTATGGTGTCAGATCACTGTGGCAGAGATCTGCCGTAAGTCAGTCATACCAATGTGTGTTTCTATACCTGTGTAGAAATGTAGCATGTGACCTAAGAGGCATCAAATGACGGTCGGTCGGTCAGAAAGAGTGCTGACTCGCCGCCCTGCTGTGTGTGAATGGAGTCCAGTAAGGCTTTTAGAGTCACTGTTTGAAGCTCCTAGTCAAGCCTGGCTTTAGAGCGTTTGTAGTTGACTTTCTTCGTTTTCCATTTCCTAAATTATTGACCCAGTATGCCATTAGCAAAGTGCCTGTTTACCTCAGTGGTTTTAAGTGATCAAGTATTATGTAACTAGTCACACCAACCCAAATACAGCAGAGAGGGAAAGGTTGCGATGCCCTCCTTACTGCTTTTTGAGTAATGATGACACAGAAATTTAGGGCATAAACAGACCGTTCAGCAGGGGCTACACTCACCAAGTATTTTAAAGTGGTTCCAGGATAAGTTTTGTCGAAAGTAGCACTAGTAGTAATGAGTTAGGGTAGCTTTTAATGATAGTGCTGTGACTTGTGGCTGCTAGACAGTTTGCACTATAAAACCCTCTCGGAAAAGTAAAATGGAGAGAAATCTTATGGGTTATGACATTTCAATTAAACATTACAAGGTAAAAAAAAATTCATGGATGGGTCGTTCACAATAAGATCTATAAATTGCCAGAGTTACAGTAGTTAACTAAAACCATAATAAAAAGTGTAACTTGAAATAAAATAAAATCACTCACTCACTCACACTCTCTCTCACACACACACACACACTCACACACTTAATTAATTAACTAAAATTAACATAAAAATTAGGGATGCACGATATGATATACCGATATTTTTGGCCTATAATATAACTCATTAGTAATTACTATTAACTAATTTAACTCATTTTGGCCGATGCCAATACTGATATATTTCCTTTTGTTTGGAAACAACACCAAATGTAGCAAATAATTTTTAATTTTGGTTAGTTTTTAACAAGAACTTATTTGTTAGAATTAAAAAAACAATAATGAAGTTCTTTTATAATGACAGTACATTGAAGCTTTGGAACGTCGGACGTGATAAGATATACATATGAAATGTGCAGAGCAGGGAAGGTGCGAGGACTGTAATTGGGAACTGTTGATGTAGCATATTGTAGTAATTTAATGTTGTCTCAGGTATTCTGCTTTTTGAGCATATGTGCGTTCAGGGGGCGTGGCTTTGGACCACGATTCCAGAGAGGGTGGGACGTTCGCTTTCAGTGCTATCAGGCTAAAGTTAGCATTTTCCGAGATCTCCTAGTGCACCTTTAACATTTTATTTTAAGATTTAACATTTGGAGATGATCTAAAGCAAAAGAGTTGTAAAAATTCTGAAAATCTTTTAGGGCTCATAATTTGTTTAAAAAATATAACATTACACATTAATGAATAAATCAGTCAGTGTTTCCTACACATAGACTTTACCTAGGCGGGCCGCCCAGGTATATTAACGGCCGCCCAAGTATATTTGGTGACACATTTTTGTTTTTATTACTATTATCTCTTACACATTTTTTATCCGCCCGAGATAATGAAACCATCCATGATCGATTAACTAGTGGAAAATCTCCCCTAGCCCTACGCGTTTCGTGCTGCTCGTTCTGTGTGCTCAAGAACTGTCGACACTCCTACTGACAATCTCCAGTGTTTCCCATACGTTGTTTTATTTGTGGCGGGCCGCAACAATATCCACCGCCTGGGTGCCATCAGCTCCCGCGTCTCACCCACACGAGCGTGCCTTTGGCACAATATTTAACAACTTTCAGACCCTTTTGGCGGCTTTTTTCCCATAACAGGTACATACTGACAAACCTAGCGACTTTTTTGAAAAAACCTTAGCTATCGTTCAGTTGGAAGATGTCTCCAGTACTGCCCCGCGAGCGCGAGGTCTGACTCTCCCGGCGCAGTGTCGCCTCTCTCGACGTCTGTTCTGAGCAGTAAGCGGCAGAGAAGCAGCGTATTCAGTTAGCAAAATCGTCAATAAATCATTTACAAAACAGCGTTTCCAAGCACCTGACACTTACTGACTGTTTGGAATTTTAAATATATTAACAGACGAATTATGTTCATGTGCAGAGTTTGTTACTCAGACGCAGGCAGTGCACTGAATCAGACAAAACAGTAGCCTAGCTAATATAGCAAAAACCACCGCATATAGTCACTTTTTAGTGCAAGTTAGATGTATATTGATTTTATCAGACGATGTTGCGATTTATAAATCAGGATTTAAGGAGTATAGAGAGAGTGATTTCTGGTTAACGTAGTATTAATGGGTCGTGTTTACTATTATACTTGTTTTATGTATGGCAACAGAAAATATAATGTGAACAGCTTTATTGGGCATTCAGTTGTATGTGACATTTCATAGAGTGGAACAGATCTGAAATGCCAAAACTCTGAACGCAAACATGATGCAATGACGTCATAAATATGCAAATTAATTTGTGACATCACCTGCCGCCACAAGTCTCACAAAATCCTGTGGGAAACACTGAATCAGTATATATAAAATTAAAGCTGCAGTCCATAAATTTTGCCTCTTTGTCGCCTTCTCTGTTTGAAAACCTGGAATTGCAGCTGTGTGCAGAATTATCTTCCTTGCGTGGGTTGTGCTCTGGCACGGCTCCAGCGCGGATGAATCTAATGTTTTGAGGAGTGTGTGTGGCTGTCAATCACCGCACCGGTGTGGATATTTACTGTACTTCGCAATCACAGATTCTAGCCTACATCTTGGAATATATGACCCAAATAAGAATTTTCACCGTACATTGCCATCTGAACAAGTAACAAGTTTGCCACGTTTCTGACCAACTGAGGAAAAAAGCATTACCATAAATCGCACCACCAATGGTGATTTCATCTAAAGATCGGTTAGCTCATATCACATCAAACCATGCAAATTATTATTATTGTTATACTTTATTCTCAAATTATTAGTGTTAACATCAGCATTGCGTGACTGAGTATAGTGTGTATTAGCATGTAGATTTCAATTTCTGTAGTCTAATCTAATTGTCATGCCATTTGAATTTCATAAGAAATTATTTTAACCCAACAAGCAAACTATGCTCCCTTAGAACTGGGTTTATTTAAAATACAAATCTTGTGTAATCACAGGCTATCTTTAATTTACAAGTCATGTTTGTGAATATTTTTTGTAACCTATAGCTTCTGACCTTTAATTCAAAACATACTCATGATTTTATGACACAAATTACTGATTTATTTAATCAGAATCACAGTCTAAATGTTATTTGTGCAATTTACTTTCATTCTATTAAAAGTAGGCCAACAGTGCCCCCTCCAGAATTAAAACTCTTTACCGAACAGGCATTAGGACCCAGGGGAGGCTGCCGCTCTATGTGCTATTACTGTTTACTCTATCATACACAGAATGCGCCATTCTGTGCATGCTTTCTCAGTTTAAATGCAGCAATCCAAAGCAGTGAATCTAATCACCATTCAAGCAAAACTTTGCTTCCAGAATGAGTTACACTTCTGATGTGATCTAATTGCTAGCACACCCTGAGCACATGTGAGTTAACATATTCCTCTTATCGGCAAGACATATCGGCATCGTTTTTTAATATCAGGCCGATCCAGATATGTACATTTAAAGCTGATATCAGTCCGATAATATCGTGCATCCCACAAATTTAAAAGAAATAAAATAACATAAATCAACTAAAACAAACAAATACATATTAATCAAAACTATAGACACAACCATTTAAAATTAAATAGAAACCAGAAACTATTTTAATATTAACAAACACTATAATATTATATCAGCGATACTAAAATGACTCTGTATCATGCATTTAGAAAATAGATGGTGTCAATTTTTTTTTCATGAAGACTTTAAAGCACCGGTGTGTTTTAAACATCCCGCAACAAGTGTTGCAGTTTTAGGATGCTGTGTCAAAATAGTCCAGTTCAATATTCATGCAAAAAAATGTGTCTGTTCAGGGCCAGGTGATCCCGATGCCAACCTGGCGATTAGTTTTTGTGAATATATTTTGTACTTTGAGTTAGAACAGGGAGTTGATCAGCATTCCTGCTTCCAGACCCTCCCAAACTCACAGTAGAGACTGTAAAGTGTCTTGTCCTGGATGAACCCAGCGAACTGTTTCAAGATACTTCCTGCATTCTTGTAGGTCACCAACTATTCAAAATCTAAACAGCCAACAGGAAGTTGTTCCGTAAATCAGAAAAAATGTTGGGTGCTGATTAAACGGGAGATGTCTGCAGATAGCAGAGCACAGTGACTCTTCCATCAAGATCGGTCTGCATCAGGGGAAATTCATGAGTCAAAACTCCTAGAGTCTAATCAGCAGAGTTTGCTCTCACAACAAACATGCTACTTCATTCTGAACGTCACTATGTCTAAATATGGAAAAGTCCAGTGGGGAAGTCCAAGTGATTTAGATTTTCTCTCGATTGTCTGTTTTTTGGTTTACAAAAAACAAAACAACAAAAACTTGATATAAACTGCTTGCATGTTTTTTCCCCCCTTCTGTAATAATTCATCTGTTTAATCTGCTCTTTGATGTAGGATTAGCTAATGACCTCAGGAGATCTGCTTCTACATAATTCTTTGTAGTCCTTTCAGCCATAAAGCATTTTTTTTCAAGATGTTATTTGAGAAAGAGAAAAGTTACCTTGAGGATACTTGTTTGAATGTCCTTGCCAGTCTGAGGTAGTAACTCTCACTATTATTTTGTTAATGAGTACCTTTGAGAAAACTATTGATAAAATGCCTCCAGTAACAGTGATTAAAATGAGTCCAGACATGAAGTTTTATTGAATGATGTTTAGAATTATTTCTCATTTATCCCTGAGCAGCTGTTCTTTTTGTTTGTGAAGACATTCTTACATGCCCTGCCAAATTGTATTTTATTTTATTTACTCATTAACCTTTAGCAGCTGTTCATTTTTTGGTGAAAACAAATGTGTGATTGACTTTCTGAATACTATTTTGTTTTATTTATTTTTATTTTATGTGCATATTTTTTAGTTCTAGTCCCCAGTTTATCAAGTTTATAGCATATATACATATATATTTTATTTTTATTTTTTTCCCCCTCTGGGATATCTAAAGTTCCCCTTCAACTCGGTCACTCTACATTGCTATGGGAAATACATTTTCCTCGAATATTACTGAAGCCTTATTGAATCACGCCAGTGAAACT
>JAFVLL020014723.1:0-30553 GCA_021397915.2 Tor tambroides | reverse complement strand
TGTCCTGTCCTGTTGCTGTCTTTCTGTTGCACTGTGGAGCTTCTGTCACTATAACAAATTCCTCGTATGTGGAAACATACTTGGCCAATAAAGCTTATTCTGATTCTGATTCTGATTCTAATAATCGTAATATGAGTTTACCTTACGGTACAAACCCAGAGTTTCCGCATCAGTAGGAAAGCGATAAAACGAGCATCTTCCCTCCGAAGACTTGTGTTGCATTTCGGGGCAAATAAAAAAAAACAAAAAAACATTGTTGAACAACAATATAAAATGCGGGAAACTATTAATTGGTTATTCTACAATTAATTGTATTACAAATTATACTACAACTGGAAAATACTGTAAATTGATAAACTGTTCGGCGTGATGACGTTGAATGTCTCCGACAGCGCCTGTAGTCCCATTTAGCAACTTGTTAGCAACCGTCTTTTTTAAGAAACGTAACAGCTTAAAAAAATCATGAGTGGGGTGTAACTGGTGTGTTTTATGTCGTAGAATAAAACGTGAAAGTATCTTGAGCTTGTGTGAACCACGGACCTTATTTAAGGGATTTAACCAAAATCCCATTCAAAAAACCCATTGACTCTGGGACGATGTAACCAGAAGTATTAAAATGCTAACTCGCTTCCGGGTTTTCGCCTACAAAGTGACATCATAGTTCCACCACTCTATTGGACCAAACAATGTACGGTTTGTTGAACACATACTAAATTGGCCAAGAGATGGCGCTCTAGTAGGTCGCCAAATGGTTTTGGAATGGAATGGCAATCCTGTAAATAACAAATGCTAGGTAGCTAATATTTGAAATATATTCATCAATACAAAATAACTCACGACCATGAGCTGACTATTATGATTCAGTCTATTCTTCACTGCCTGTGACTACACTCACAAGCTTTTATTATGTCAGAAACATTCATCCATGAGTGCTCTCATCTCCATTTTCCCATGTACACAGGACAAATACAAATAAACTGACATTTGTGCCAATGTAGGGAGATGCATATCAGTGTGCCACAGTGCTAATGCCAACAGTCTCCTCATTATATATTGATATGTTCTACTTACAAATTGATCTCAGTCTGTCTTGTCTCTCAGTCTTTCACAGTACACATCATCTTCATGTGTAATTTCTTAGAAAGGACTCTAAAGTGGCACATAGATGATCTGGTTGTACAACATTAAGCACTTATAAGCACTTATAGGTTGGCAAGGCATAAATCAGATTCATCAGTATTTGGAATAAGCTTCAATGGCTTTTTTGTGTCAAAAAAGTTGATATGTGAATGTCACTCTGAATGAGACTTAAAGGGGTCATGAACTGAGAAATCAAAATTCCTTTGATATTTTGACATATAAGAGGCCACTGTGCAATAAAAACATTCTGTAAGTTTCAGAACTCAAAACTTTCTCGTTAGTCTAAAAACTTACATTAAAGCTTATATTGAAGTCAATCTGATGAACACCTCCGCAGCAGAAGAAGATCAACGTCTGCTTCTACATCATTGCCTGTTTAGCCCCACCCACTGATTTGTGCATGTAGTGTAAATAGCAAGAGAGGCAACCGCAGGTCTACGCAGAAATTAAACGATAAAGATGGCTCTGAAGACAACAAGATGCTGTGCAAATCCAAGGTTGTGAAAAAACAATATTTGCATTGCCTTCCTTCTGCTCCCAACATTAGGAAAGAGTGGATTAACGTTATTTTTAATGAAGATCCATACTGCGTCAGTAAGAACTTTGTCTTTGTTCATTTAATTTTACTAAGGATTTGTTTAGAAACAAGATACAATTCGACACAAGATTTTCAGAAAGATATAAACTAAAAGACGATGCTTTGCTGACTACGTTGGATTCAACAGTAATGGCACACAACACAAGTGTGAGTAGCTTTTTTTTTACGTGGTCACTATTGCTTTGTCTGTTGTTACAGATCGTTTAATATGTAATGAGTATTTATGTTTTTTTAACCTAAATCACTTCAGCATCCATCTTTGACAGATGTAGGCTGTCAAACATACACAAAACTGTTAGCCAATCATAGAGAGTCTACAATCCGCCACACCTATTCAAATGGATGCGTTCTGATGAGAGAGGTCAGAAAACAGGACAGAAAATAGCCTATTACTTCTAAATTATTATGTATTTTGATGACATTATAAGTAGACCTCAGAGAACAGTACAAAATTAAAAATGAAGGCAGTTCATGACCCCTTTAAACAGAGGTCAGCTTCAAATAGAAAACTACAAAGTGATGAATAGCTTAATGTTTCCAAGTTCATCTGTGTTGAGGTGATTGATTTTGATTGATATCTGTCTGTCCCATATGCATGATAGACAGATAGGCCATCTTGCATATGTAGCTTGGGATAGATAGATAGATAGATAGATAGATAGATAGATAGATAGATAGATAGATAGATAGATAGATAGAAAACAGACAACTGAAACAAGCTGACCCATCAATTTTATCTCCATCATGTTTATTTTTATTTGTTTGCTGGCTTGTTTGGCAATGGAGGAGAATAGGTTTGGAGTGAAATTGGGCGCTGAGCTAAAGTTCACTTCCCTCGGTGAAGCTGTTCAAATATGAATGAGCTTTTAAATATTTCTATTCCAGCTGTCCAAATCTGGGTTTTTGCCATCAAACATCATTCCATTTTCTCTTCAACTCACTTATTCAGTCACTTACTTACTTACTTGCTCACTCTTTCAGTCACTAGCTTGCTCACTCATTGGCTTACTGACTTGCTCTTTCATTCACTCACTCTGCTGAAAATAATGAGAATCTCCTCACTGTTGGTGTCCCCTGCTAGGAGTGTTCTGAGGCTACAAGGCAGAGTCACCTGCAGATCTGCTCATTAGACAGATACAACACACACACACACGCACACAGTGTGTAAGACTGCACAGTCTCTCACAAAATGCACATATACACAATGTCCAAGAAGGACAACAAACATTAAGGACATGACGTAGATGAGAAAGGAACAAAGTACTTGGTTATGAATATATTTGATTCAAAGTGTTATGTTAGATCTGAGTAGTGTAGGTTCTGTTATTCACAGTCAAGAGCTCAATAGCATGTTAACCATGGCCACATGCTTTTGGCTATATAAATCATTCAGCAAGGTCATGGAAGACTGAATGAACAAGCAATAATTGCAAACTATGTTATTTATCTGTATGGACTGCTTGCAGATGCTTCTCATTTTTAGCAATATACAATATACTAATTAGAAGGTCAATTACCCAAAGCAATCTGCCTTTAAGCATCCTGCCCTAAGATACAGCTGTCACTAGGGTGATAAAGTAGGACTGTAATTTCAGAAGCTCTTCAATTCTGGGTGAGCCCCACTTGGGCTGAACTCATAACCTTTAAATGAACAGACCAGATTTTCTTCCATGTGTCTGCTACCACCACAGCATGCTTAAAGGAATGAGAATGAGATATGATAGGAATATTCCAATATAATTAAAATTGTGTTTGGCGGTAAAGAAAGTTGTAAAAGAAAAATTTTACCCAAAAATGAAAAAAAAAATCTTCCTTATTATGTTCCTAAACCCCATTACTTTCTTCTGTGGAATGCAAAATAAAATATTTTGAAGAGTCCAAATAACACGGGACCCTGCTGACTTTCACTGAATGGATAAAAAATACATTTTTAAAAATGAAACATCATCTTTTGTGTTCTACAGTAGATGGTCAGTCATACAGGTTTGAAATGACATGAGAGTGAGAAAATTCTGGCAATTTTTGGGTGGATAATCCATTTAAGATAATTTCTACAGAGGTTCATAAGAATGTTCCTGCAGTTCTTTTTTCTTTTTTCTTTTTGTGTAACTTTGTAAAGTTAATCTGCTCTCTTGACTGCTCACAAATTTCTCTTTATGGAGACAATAAAGAAAGAAATGCATGAAGTGTAATAGAAAAATTAAAAAATTTACAAATTCTTAAGTACGCCAATATTTTCTTAAGACCATATTGTTTCTTAAAAGAATAGTTCACTCAGAAATGAAAATTTATTCATTCTCAGGCCATCTAAGATGTAGATGAGTTTTTTCTTCAGCAGAACATGGGTGCCATCAGAATGAGAGTCCAAACAGCTGATAAAAACATTACAATAATCCACACAAATCATGTGTGTGTAAGAATATTATTAACACATTTTAACCTTAAACAAGTCCATAATCCATAATAACACTTCCTCTAGTGAAAAAGCCCATCCCCTGTCGTCCTTTCACATCAAAATTCATATTTGTTTAGTGCTGTTTTTGCTTGTAAACAGTGCTTGATGTGTGCATATTTCTCTTTTGATTCAGATGATTTTCACTGGAGAAAGCAATATCATGGTTAGAGGTATTTTAGCCTGAAAGAATGTAGTTTAAAAAAAACATCTTAATGATGGACGTTTCTTACAAACACACAGCTTTTTGGTTCACAAGACCACAAGACGTTATTTGATGGACTGAAGTTGCATCAGTTACTTATGGATTATTGTGATCTTTTTATCAGCTGTTTAGACTCTCATTCTGGAGGCACCCAATCTTAATGACATGTTTATCCATTCAGAAACAGTATTTGCAGTCTCACTGCAAACACTGGCTGTATCACTGAAGGGCAAAGGACCTTTTTGTCTTTCACTGCAAATTACAGCTCAAAATATCTATCAGATACAATATTGAGTTTCTGGGAAGCCAATATTGCCTAAGCAGAACATGAGCAGAAGGGGTGAAAGGATCTGCCCAGTCTCTTTCTGGCTCTCTCTACCTATTGACAACCCACGGGGACAACACAAACATCCAAAAAGCCAAGCAAGTTTTTTATTAAAAATGTTCTTAAGACTGTTCTTAAAACATTTGTTTTTGTGAATAGAAAATATTTCGAACTATTCTAAATAAATTAGCAAGTTCATTCTTAAAGGAATAGTTCACCCCAAAATTACAATTTTGTCATCATTTACTCACCCTCATGTCGTTCCAAACCTGTATAAGTTACTTTCTTATGTTGAACAAAAAAGAAGATATTTTGAAGAGCCAACGTTGTTGGTCCCCATAGTAGGGAAAGAAATACTATGGAAGTCAATGGGGACCATCAACTGTCTTCAACAATGTCTTCTTTTATGTTCAACATAAGAAAGAAACTCATACAGTTTTGGAGCGACATGAGAGTGAGTAAATAATGACAAAAGTTTTGGGTGAACTATCCCTTTAAGAAGGTTTTCACGAATCTGGTCACCAAATGCTTCAATTGAACAGGATAGTGCTGCTTAGACTGCCTGCAAGATATCAAAAGAGAAAGAAGAAAGTCATGTGAGTTCAGAGCAACAAGAGGAATGTGTAAATGATTTCAGAAATTCCTTTTTTGTGTGAAATATTTCTGCTATAAACTTCATTTTCCAGATAGGTGAGGCAACACAAGTATAATTTAGAGGTGGAAACGGAAGTGGTGACATTTTTGATAATGTTGGCTGAACCAAAACTGTCATGTCTGTCTAATTTTGGATGCTTGAGAGATGGTTCAGAATCACTGTAGACTGATCTCATCTCACCGGGGTTCTTCGGGTGTTTGACTTAACAGCAGTTGTTCCTCTACTATTGATTTGCAGACAGAAGACACGGTTTGCATCTGAATCTACCAATGGAGCTGTGAGTGAGAGAGAGCTTCTCTTCTGATCCAAACTAGCACTGCTCCTCAGGGAGTTAACATTTCTCTTTCAACTGTTCCAACAGTCTGGCTCTGTCTGCCTCTTGTTGTGTGTATGTGTGTGTGCGCATGTCCCCCAACCAAACATTGGTTCTGACTCTGGGAGCTGGAATTGAACCCTAATCTCCCCTGATGACGGTACACCACTTTAAATTATTTATAGCAAACTCCCCACACCAAACTGTCATTTGCCATTTTCTGTGTCCAGCTACTTGAGGACAAGGACATCAGAGGGACGGTCCCTGCAGGAGAGCTCTCTGCCTGTCAACTAAACTGAAACGCCTATCATGGGCATAAAGATATAGAGGGAAATGTTGATATCCCTCATACCTTCTAGACTATTTGGCATTAAATCAACTGTTAAAATAAGAGAGGAATACATTATGCTCATAACAACACATTTAAAAAAGCCTGAGGATGGCTGCTGGCCACTTTCACTCATGTGATAAAATATTTAGATGAGGTTGAAAAGGCATTGTTCAGACAATGACATCATGTCCGACATGTTTCTCTAATTGAATTTTCTTATAGAATGCTGTTGACTTCACTCACTTGTTCAGCTTTTTTTTTTTCTTAGTTAAATACGCTCAATATAATAACGGTACATGCACACACTGTAAGCTCTTTCTTAAACATGCTCAGAAATGTCAATATGTTAATGGAATTGAGGGGAGGCAGACTGTATACACACTATGAGTCATCACTGTTAATACACACACATACATACTTTTCATTTAAAAATAATAATAAAAAGACTATGTACAAAATTAACAGATAAAACTTTATAAGTGTATAAACATATTGAATGAATGAATGAATGAATGAATGAATGAATGAGCTTTATTGGCCAAGTATGTTTGCACATACGAGGAATTTGTTATAGTGACAGAAGCTCTACAGTGCAACAGAAAGACAGCAACAGGACAGGACACAGATAATAAAAGAATAGTAAACAAATATACAAATATGCAATTTACAAAACAACAAAAACAATATATAAAATAGACAATTATGTGTGTGCAGATCTGATATGTGCAAATATGTGTAAATATGTGCAAATATATTAGACAAATGTGTGTATAGGTCTGATATGTGCAAATATGAAATGAAATGAAAAGAAAAAAAAAGGGAAGTGTGGTGAATAAATAATAGACTTGTGTGTTCTGTGTTTTATTGTCAAGTGTTCATGAGATGGATTGCCTGAGGGAAGAAACTGTTCCTGTGTCTTGTCGTTCTGGTGCACAGAGCTCTGTAACGTCGACCAGACGGTAACAGTTCAAAGAGGGAGTGTGCTGGATGTGAGGGGTCCAGAGTGATTTTACCAGCCCTTTTGCTCACTCTGGATAAGTACAGTTCTTGGAGACTGGGGAGGGTTGTACCAATGATTCGCTCAGCAGTCCAGACTACCCTCCGTAGTCTTCTGAGGTCAGATTTGGTAGCTGAGCTGAACCAGACAGGTATTGAAGCAGAGGATGGATCTTAATGATGGCAGAGTAGAACTGCTTCAGCAGCCTTGTGGCAGGCTGAAGCCTCAGCTGGCGAAGGAAGTACAAACCCCCTGCTGGGCCTTTTGACAATGGAGTCTATGTGATTGTCCCACTTCAGGTCCTGGGAGATGGTGGTGCCCAGGAATCTGAATGACTCCACTGCAGTCACAGTGCTGTTCATGATGGTGAGTGGGGGGAGAGCAGGGGGGTTTCTCCTGAAGTCCACGATCATCTCCACAGTTTTGAGCGTGTTAAGCTCCAGGTTGTTAAGACGCCCAGACAGGCCAGCTCCTTTAACCCCCTGTCTGTAAGCAGACTCGTCACCGTCCTGGATGAGGCCGATCAGTGTGGTGTCGTCTGCAAACATCAGGAGCTTGACAGAGGGGTCTTTAGATGTGCAGTCATTCGTGTAAAGGGAGAAGAGAAGTGGGGAGAGAACGCAGCCCTGAGGAGCTCCAGTGCTGATCGTACGGGTGCTGGATGTGTATTTTCCCAGCCTCACTAGCTGCTGCCTGTCTGTCAGGAAGCTGTTGATCCACTGACAGACAGAGGTGGGGACGGAGAGCTGTGTCAGTTTGTTCTGAAGGGTGTCCATGATGATGGTGTTAAAAGCGGAGCTGAAGTCCACAAACAGGATCCTCACATAAGTCCCTGGTCTGTCCAGATGCTGCAGGATGAAGTGTAGTCCCATGTCGACTGCATCATCCACAGACCTGTTTGCTCTGTAGGCAAACTGCAGGGGGTCCAGTAAGGGTCCAGTGATGTCCTTCAGATAAGCCAAAACCAGTTTTTCGAATGATTTCATGGCCACAGACGTTAGAGCCACAGGTCTGTAGTCATTAAGTCCAGTAATTTTGGGTTTCTTTGGGACGGGGATGATGGTGGAGCGTTTGAAGCATGAGGGGACTTCGCACAGCTCCAGTGATCTGTTGAAGATCTGTGTGAAGATGGGGGCCAGCTGGTCAGCACAGATTTTTAGGCAGGCTGGTGACACACCGTCTGGGCCTGGTGCTTTCCTTCTTTTGTTCTTTCTGAAGACCTGGCGCACATCATTTTCGCTGATCTGAATTGTAGGTGTGGGGGAGAGGGGGGTTGCTGGAGGTGTGAATGGTTGTGTGGAGAGGTGTTCAGGGCGGGTGTGGGGTGTTTTTTCAAACCTGCAGTAGAACTCATTCAGATCGTCTGCCAGTTGTTGATTCTCCAGAGTGCTGGGGGATGGTGTCTTGTAACTGGTGATATCTTTCATACCTTTCCACACTGAAGCAGAATCACTGGAAGAGAATTTGTTCCTTAGCTTGTCAGAATAATTCCTTTTTGCCACTCTGATCTGCTTTTCCAGTGTATTTGGCCTGTTTATATAAGACTCTGTCCCCATTCCTGTAAGCATCTTGTTTGGCCTGACGGAGCTGTCTGAGTTTAGCAGTGAACCATGGTTTGTCATTGTTGTAGGTTAAATGAGTCCTGGTAGGAATGCACATATCCTCACAGAAACTGATATAGGATGTTACAGTCTCTGTGAGCTCGTCCAGATCGGTGGCAGCGGCTTCAAAAACAGTCCAATCAGTGAGGTCGAAACAGGCTTGTAAATCCCGCTCTGTTTCATTAGTCCATCTTTTAACAGATCTTAATACAGGCTTTGCAGATTTGAGTTTCTGCCTGTAGGTTGGAATAAGATGAACCAAACAGTGATCAGAGAATCCTAAAGCTGCCTGTGGGACAGAGTGATATGCATCTTTTATTGTTGTGTAACAGTGATCCCATATATTACTGTCTCTGGCGGGACATGTAACATGCTGTATGTATTTTGGCAGTTCGTGGGAGAGATTTGCTTTATTAAAGTCCCCGAGAATGATTAAAACAGTGTCCGGGTGTTGTTGTTCTGTGTCTGTGATCTGATCAGCGAGTTTCTGTAAAGCCGAGCACACATGCGCTTGCGGTGGAATGTAGACACTCACGAGAATGAATGAACAAATCTCCCACGCCGAATAGAACGGCTTGCAGTTAATGAAAAGCGTTTCTAGATCTGAACAGCACATCTTCTTTAACACAGTTACATCTGTACACCGCCTCTTATTGATGTAAAAGCACGTCCCGCCGCGTCGCGATCTGCTCTGATCAGTGTGAAGTTAGCCAGATGTAGCACGCTGTCCGGTATGTCGCCATTCAGCCAGGTTTCCATGAAACACAGAGCAGCAGAGTTAGAAAAATCCCTGTTTGTCCGGGAAAGCAGAAGGAGTTTGTCCGTTTTGCTGGGTAGAGAGCAGAGATTCGCCAGATGGATACTAGGCAAAGCCGTTTGAAATCTGCGCTGACGAAGCTTCACGAGCGCGCCAGCTCGCTTCCCCCGTCTGCGCGTCCTGAAGTGTTTGACCAGAGCTACGGCTCCGCCAACTACAATGTCCAGCAAAACGTCCGAATAGTCAAAATCCGGAAAAAGATTTTGTGGTGTGTTCTGCCTAATGTTCAGCAGGTCATCCCTGGTAAAACTGATCGTATCTGAGTAACAAAAAACAGGAAAAACAAACAAAAACAGTACAAACACTGAAGAGCAACGCACAATAGCTGCCATCTGCGGCACCATCTTTGTAAAGATGATGTAAAGATTTTGACACATTTACATATTGATGTAAATGTGTCAAAATATACAATGTATATGAACATAAAATATAACAAATGACACCCTAAGGTCATAATAATAGCAGATATTGAGTATAATGTTTGTAGAATGTTGTATTTTATTAATTTTATGTACTGTTTACTTTTTTCACAATTACTACTTTATACCATGTTTACTGTATCAGTTATGAAATGAAAAACCTTTTTGATTACATATATATATACATACAGTGCTGCTTGAAAGTTTGTAAACCCTTTACAAATTTCTATATTTCTGCATAAATATGACCCAAAACATCATCAGATTTTCGCACAAGTCCTGAAAGTAGACACAGAGAACCCAATCAAGCAAATGAGACAAAAAAAAAAAAAAATCTTTGTCATTTATTTATTGAGAAAAATGATCCATTGTTACATATCCGTGCGTTGCAAAAGTATGTGAATCTCTAGGATTAGCTGGTAATTTGAAGGTGAAATTAGAGTCCATCTGTTCAGAGGTGTTTTCAAACAGTGGGATGACTATCAGGTGTCATTGCCTGCCCTGTTTAAGAACAGGGATCTATCAAAGTTTGATCATGTTTGTGGAAGTGAATCATGGCACGAACAAAGGAGAACTCTGACGACCTCAGAAAAAGAGTTGCTGTTGCTCATCAGGCTGGAAAAGCTCACAAAACCATCTCTAAAGGGTTTGGATTCCACAAATCCACAGTCAGACAGATTGTGTACAAATGGAGGAAATTCAAGACCACTGTTACACTCCCCAAGAGTGGTCCACCAACAATCTCTCCAAAAGCAAGACGTCTAATAGTCCGCGAGGTTGCAAAGGAACCCAGGGTAACATAATCAACTAAAGGCCTTTCTCACATTGGCTATTGCTAATGTTCATGAGTTCAACATCAGGAGAACACTGAACAACCAAGGTGTGCATGACAGAGTTACAAGAAGAAAACCACTGCTCTCCAAAAAGAATTGCTGCTCGTCTGCAGTTTGCTAAAGATCATGTGGACAAGCCAGAGGGCTATTGGAGAAATGTTTTGCAGACACATGAGACCAAAATAGAACTTTTTGTTTTAAATGAGAAGTGTTACGTTTGGAAAAAAAAGAAAAAAAAACACTGCATTCCAGCATAAGAAACATATCCCATCTGTGAAACATGGTGGTGGTAGTATCATGGTTTGGGACTGTTTTGCTGCATCTGGGCCAGGACGACTTGCCATCATTGATGGAACAATGAATTCTGAATTATACCAGCAAATTCTAAAGGAAATTATCAAGACATCTGTCCCAGAACTGAGTCTCAAGAGAAAGTGGGCCATGCAGCAAGACAACGACCCCAAGCACACAAGTCATTTTACCAAAGAATGGTTAAAGAAGAACAAAGTTAATGTTTTGGAATGGCGAGTTGAAGTGGTTCTGTACTGAAGAATGGGCTGAAAGTCCTACAAGATGTTGTGCAGGACTGATCAGCAGTTGAAAGAAACTTTACCTGCAGTTATTTCTGAAAAATGGGGTCACACCTGATACTGAAAGCAAAGATTCACATACTTTTGCAACGCACAGATATGTAACAATGGATGATTTTTCTCAATAAATAAAATATTTGTGAAAATATTTTTGTCTCATTTGCTCGATTGGGCTCTCTTTGTCTACTTTCAGGACTTGTGCAAAAATCTGATGATGTTTTGGGTCATATTTATGCAGAAATAGAAAATTGTAAAGGGTTCACAAACTTTCAAGCAGCACTGTGTATATATATATATATATATATATATATATATATATATATATATATATATACAGTGTCTCACAGAAGTGAGTACACTCCTCACATTTTTGTAAATATTTTATATCTTTTCATGTGAATCACCTCTAGTTATGTATGTAATGTAAAGTAGTGAGTGTGACAGCTTGTATAACAGTGTAAATTTGCTGTCCCCCAAAATAACCTCACAGCCATTAATGTCTAAACCACTGGCCACAAAAGTGAGTACACCCTATGAAAATGTCCAAATTGGGCCCAATTAGCCATTTTCTCCCGGTGTTGTGTGACTTGTTAGTGTTACAAAGTCTCACAGTGTGAAATGGGAGCAGGTGTGTTAAATTTGGTAAGAGCGCTTCCTACTCTCTCATACTGGTCACTGGAAGTTCAACATGGCACCTCATGGCAAAGAACTCTCTGAGGATCTGAAAAAAAGAATTCTTGCTCTACATAAAGATGGAGTAGGCTATAAGAAGATTGCCAAGACCCTGAAACTGAGCTGCAGCACGGTGGCCAAGACCATACAGCAGTTTAACAGGACAGGTTCCACTCAGAACAGACCTCGCCATGGTCGACCAAATAAGTTGAGAGCACACGTGCTCTGGAAGGCCATATCCATAGAGGTTGTGTTTGGGAAATAGACATATGAGTGCTGCCAGCATTGCTGCAGAGGTTGAAGGGGTTTGGGGTCAGCCTGTCAGTGCTCAGACCATACGCCGCACACTGCATCAAATTGGTCTGCATGGCTGTCGTCCCAGAAGGAAGCCTCTTCTAAAGATGATGCACAAGAAAGCCCGCAACAGTTTGCTGGAAGACAGCAGACTAAGGACATGGATTACTGAACCATGTGCTGTGGTCTGATGAGATTCAAGATAAACTTATTTGGTTCAGATGGTGTCAAGCGTGTGTGGCGGCAACCAGGTGAGGAGTACAAAGACAAGTTTGTCTTGCCTACAGTCAAGCATGGTGGTGGGAGTGTCATGGTCTGTGGCTGCATGAGTGCTCCCGGCACTGGGGAGCTACAGTTCATTGAGGGAACCATGAATGCCAACATGTACTGTGACATTCTGAAGCAGAGCATGATCCCCTCCCTTCGGAGACTGGGCCGCAGGGCAGTATTCCAACATGATAACGACCCCAAACACACCTCCAAGACTGGTGATGGACTGGCCAAGCATGTCTCCAGACCTAAACCCTATTGAGCATCTGTGGGGCATCCTCAAACGGAAGGTGGAGGAGCGCAAGGTCTCTAACATCCACCAGCTCCGTGATGTCGTCATGGAGTGAAAGAGGACTCCAGTGGCAACCTGTGAAGCTCTGGTGAACTCCATGCCCAAGAGGGTTAAGGCAGTGCTGGAAAATAATGGTGGCCACACAAAATATTGACACTTTGGGCCCAATTTGGACATTTTCACTTAGGGGTGTACTCACTTTTGTGGCCAGCGGTTTAGACATTAATGGCTGTGTGTTGAGTTATTTTGAGGGGACAGCAAATTTACACTGTTATACAAGATAGACACTCACTACTTTACATTGTAGCAAAGTGTCATTTTTTCAGTGTTGTCACATGAAAAGATATAATAAAATATTTACAAAAATGTGATATATATATATATATATATATATATATATATATATATATATATATCAATAACATATATCAATAACATATATATGCATACATACATACATACATACATACATACATGTTGTTGTTATTGTCCAAGACAAATGTCCTTCACCAAAACCTCCGTTTTTGTGGCAATACCTGCAGAGGCATTTTCAAAGCAGCTTTAAAAGACCATTTGTGTCAAAACCCCTCAAAGACTTGCCTTTAGCACTGACACACAGGGGAGCCTTTGGCGCTCTCTCCCTTTCACTCCACAGACATTTCCAGGGCCAGTCACCCCTCTGTCCCTTATCGAATGAATGAGAATGGCACAGTGAAGATGATAAACCATCACTACTACACTTTTCTTCTCAGTCTTTCTCCCTCTCTCATCAGAAACATCGCACAGTAGGTTCTTCACAAGCCCTACTGCTTCCTCAACATGATTTATGTATTATTTAGTTTGTAATGTTTAAGGCATACACCTTGTGGCATAGTAATGCAGGGCAGAAGACAAATCTACCTCAGTGTCCATCACAGAAGAAATGAGGGTGATGAAGGTGAGAGAGCCGGTCTGCCGTTGGTTATACAGGTTGGATATATATATATATATATATATATATATATATATCCAACCTGTAAGGCCTGTATAACCTTCAAAATAAATCCTTTAAACTTTCTTTAATAAAACTATCTGTCTCTCTATCTTTTCATCAATCCATTTGTCTATATCTCACCTGATTGACCTTCAAAATGAAACCTTAAACTTTCCATTTGTAATTGTATTTTAAATTTTCAAGGCTGCCGAGCCAACTTTAAAGTTTAACATCGGCATATTTAACAAGTGCGCTTCATTGTGCATGAACTGTATGCTAAATAATTAAGTGATTACTTGGAAATGTTTACAAAATGGACAAGTTTCTTCTGAGGGACCTCTGTCCCTCCTTCATGATGTCACGCTCTGACTGTTGGTCTGTAATGAGAACAGAAGAGTATTTGTATTACAGTCTGTCCACTAAGAAAATCATCTGCAGTTCAGAGACAGATGGCAGACAGATGGAATGTATTCTCCAGGAATAATGATCACAGGGGACACCCTGATTTCTCAGCATCAGCATTTCCACGCCCCAAAACTGCAGATGAGAGTAAAGACATCTGAAGTCTCCCTAGTCTGTCTCACTAAAAGCCTGACTCGCTGCATTACTTATTTGCAGCCAGATTTCAAAGATGGTGAAGAAGAGCTGTGTTTATTAGCATATTCTGATTCATTTGTCCTTTTTACAACATTCATTTTTTATTTTACATTATGCTACAGCAAATAGCATTACTAAAGATAGCAAAGATCCAGAGATTTGATGTACCTGACAATACTGTGGGTGTTGCTTTGAACTAGCGATACCACCTTCAAATGTGTTTGTATCTATACTTCGCCTCAGGTCTTTCTATTTCTCTTTGCTTTCATCCGAGCAACCGAAGACAAAGAATCCTGAAAAATGAAAGAATGAAAGAGATGACAGAACAAAATGAGTGTGAGAGAATCACATTCCCCCTTAGGAAGTATCTATGTAGCAGCATGTCAATAAGAACCATTACACCGCAAACATCTGTTACTCTGATGAGTGATTTCTATTTTCGGTATACCATTTTGTCCTTAAATTGCATTCTTTTTCTTATTTATTTTTTATTATTAGCTTTCTTTTATTTTCTCCTCCATTTCCTTCATCTCTTTATTTATTTTCTCATTCTGCAATAAGTACTGTGTACATTTGTTGACAGTGTACTGTACAGCTCTGTTGACTCTTTGAGAGAGAACGAAATGGAAGCAGGCAAGTATGACATCACCAATCTGCTCACTGTTAACCTCCAGTGGGTGAGAGCAGCTCAACGAGCGGCCTCTAACACCCCTGCTTACTCACTCACTCACATACATCCAGTGACATCCTAGCTAGCAGGCGTCTTGGTTAGGGTGGAGGAAAACTTTCAAGCACACACCCACACGCATCAGTTGGCACATGCGCGCAGGGGCACGTGCTCACACACGCATGCAGAGGGAGAAGAGAGATGTTCGGGCAGATCGATCTGGTGAGGAGGAGCAGAGAGACCGAGATTCACAGAGTGCTTCCTCATAGATCACAGACGTTCTCTCCATCACCCTCATCTCACATTCACACACACACTCACATTCCCAGCTGCCATCTCGTTTGATAGATTAATGTGTTAAAATGAGATCTGAGATATATTTTTTTAAGTCAAATCTGACGGGAATGCAATAAGATGCAGCAAGGGAAAAAAAGAAAATGTTTTACTGCTTCTCAAAAATGAATGAATGAGAAAAAAGACACATGATGTATAAGTCACAACTGTACACAATAGGCCATCATCTCAAACAAACAAAGAGTTGTTAGAATGGCAGCCAGGCTGTTCTCAGATTCAGGCTGTTTCAAAGCAGCTGTGATAAGGCGAGTCTGCGTGAGGCCGATTATTCCGCTGGGCTGAAGAAACAGCAGCTCTGGTACTTCCTCTCCTTTTGTTTACCTCTAAACTGCCCTGTTTGCTCCGGTGCTTAGACTAAGATATGGAAATGACAGCTGAAAACTGGCAAACAAAGTGCTTTATTTGTCCAAAATACTGGACAAAAACCTCTCTTTCCCACCCTCTATGAAAATAACAGTAGATTGTGGAATAACAAGACAATATTTGCAACCATACAAGATGACTTAAGTTGAATGTCTTTGCAGAGCTTGTAAGGCAACACTGAATTCCTCAAACATAGCATTTCATATATCTTAAACTATTTTTTCAACTTTAAAAATAGTTGTTGTTTTTTTATTTTAAAGACAAATGCTGTCTATAGGTGCGAATACATTGTATATCTTAAACTACACTTTTTATTTTCAAAAATAGAGTGATTTATTTTGTAATTTTTAAAATATTCTATCAGAGAAACACTGTCAGTTGGTGCTAATGCATTATTGTGCTACCTCAAAAAATAAACAATAAAAACAATAAAATTAATTAGTATGTTTGGGATATTGTGGGGGGAAAAAAGTCTGTCTCCTCCAAGTAACAGGGTGGATTATTCTTGACTAATTTTGTCATGCATTAAATTTTTTTTATAAATGTTAAATAAGAACAGACCTTGCCAACTTTTAAATTGGTGTCCCCTAACACTCAAATTACAGTTAAATCAAAAATTATTCAGACACCAGATATAATTTTAGATTTTTTTACTAGTGGGCGCAGGACACTATAGTTAATTTATGTAAGCGAGGACAGCAAAATAAAGTAAACTGTGACATATTATACCCAACAATTCTTCAAACAGTGGACTACCAGTAAAACTGATAAAAATTTGGGACCAAAAATTTGATTTGACACTTTGACCTGACCATGGTTTATTACATACCTTTTTATCCAAGTTATCTGACATTATCAAGATGAATTTGTTCTGACAGTAAATAAACTGTCATAATGTGAGAAATGTTGAAGGTGTCTGAATAAATTTTGGTTTGATTGTATATTACTTTCTCTTAAATATTTGTCACTGTATTTTGCTTCAGATATATTTTGAATGAAACCTCAATGACAAGCAAAGCAGGCATGTAAAATGCATGCTCATAGAATACTCATTATTATTTTATACATTATACAGATGCATTTATAATTGACTTGAATTCATGTATTTAGGTTACAAAACACTGTTTATTTTTGTGTTGAGTGCAGGTAATTATGTATTGATACAATAATACTTGTCAATGCAATGAGTCAGAATTATTTTCTTTTATATTTTACATGGACTTATGATCTATCATTGCCTAAAACACATACAAGCAGATGCAAACTCACAGACTTCAAATGAAAAGAAGCATGTCCAAGCAAGACAGTGTTCATTGTGCATGCAGAGATATTCTTATGCCTCAGCTCACAAATCATTTGGTTATTCTCAGCATGCTGCAGTTAGGTTGGTTGTGGTGTAAATAAATTAACACTCTATTAGTGTACATCGTATTAGAATACTGTACCTCTTGCAGATGATGTCACCTGAATGGCAGGTCAACCAAAACATGCTGTCAGCGCAGGAAAACAGCCAATAACGAGCTCCAAATCACAGTCGAGAGGGAGGCAAATGAAATCAGATCTCATGTTTTATTAATGTGTGTTTATGCTTTTCACATTTTCTCTCTTTTAGAGGACGGAATACCGAAAAATCGGTCTATCGCCAGTTACGGCTATAAAACAGCTGGGCAATCCACTTTTATTATTGTCAACCCTTAAAAGTGACACATTCATTGCACTGTGTGGATCAGTGTTTCATAAAAAAGAGACACACTGACACATACATGTACAGATGATGCAGACAGAAGCGTCCACGCACAGAACTGCCCCCACACATCGATACAATCTCCAAATGGAAAGCAGAAAAATCACTTGGCCAGAAGCAATGGCTTTAAAGAAGTGCTGAATTATGAAGCATGAAGAGCATTTGAGACCTGTCAAAACTAGCATGGCCTTTACGGTGACATGCTGACTCGGGCTGGACAGCACACTGAGGGTGGTTAGGACCACTGTATGGTACCTCTGGGGACAAGGGCTTGGCCCGAGCCCATGCCCATCCCTCTCCATCAGATCCCACCCAATACTGAGCCAACAGGGTCAGCTGGGGGGTTAAACTCCTTTTGGATACTGTAAAGTGCCCAGTACCTCCAAGTGGAAGAACACCCCCTGAAGACCTGCATGTGGATATGGGATGGAGCTCAGTTAATATCAGCTTTGTGAGAACACAGCACTGTTAAATCCTATCTCGGCAAAGCAGGAGGGTGGTGTTGGCAGATATTTAAGGGACATTTGGCAGGTTTGAGGTTTTGGAGAAAGGAAGGATTTATTTACACCTCCACATTCATGGTGATTCAGAATGATCATTTTCATTATTCTGACTATAATGCTTATTGTTATTGCTATCAATATAGAGTATGCCTGGTGAATTCATTGCTAAGTAACAAAGCTAATAGAAAATGGAGACATTATTTGAGCGAGTCAATAAAGCTAGTGTGAATTTCAAACAATCAAAGAGATTTAAAATGTTTACCACAGCTAAGTATTTATATTACGCTGTTACATCCAGCGATATTCTTTACATGTATTTTTGAGATCAGTAGTATGTCACTCAAGATTTCACTGTTTCTTGTTTTGTTACAGTAATATTGTCTGTAATAACAATAAAAACCATCATCATCATCAACATCTCTTTTTTTTCCAATGTTGTGTTTACTACACATTTATTATATACACTATTCTAAATATTGTATACATTTCTGGATTAAATGTAAAATGATCTTGACTAAGCAATAAAATAAATAAGTAAACATAAAACATAAATGAGCAAATAAATAAATTCCAGAATATGCATACAATATTATGTTAAACAATGTTATGAAAAGCAAAGATGATAATGGCGCTTAGTATAATTTTTTATTATTACTATTAATGTTTATAATATTTATTTCTTCTTCCTCTTTTTCCTACATGGTAATATTATTGTTTTTTCACAATATGTTTACTATGTTATTGCATACATGTTCTGGATTTGTAAAATGATCTTAACTAAATAAAGAAAATACATAATTAAATAATATAAATCCATAACCTGCATACAGTTTCACACTGAATATTATGTTATAAAAAAGCAGGTATTATTATTATATGGTAATATGATTTATGGTGATATTGTCAATTTTCACAGTGTTATGAATACTATGGTGATACATCTTCTGAATTTGTAAAATGATCTTGACTAAGCAGAAATGCACAAACAAACAAATCAATCAATCAATCAATCAGTCAGTCAATCCTCAGAAGAAGTATGCAATGACATTGCATTGTGAAACATTAGGAAAAATGAGAAAAAAAAGAGAATATTACAGGGTTGTTATAATCATCATCATCATCAATATCACCACAAAACAGAAAAAAAAAATCTTGTAAATAATCATAATGAAGTTAACATACTTTAGATAAAAGGAAAGAGAGATTTTAATTATCTAAATGATCCCTGCGAGCTGCATCTGTTCTATTTCTAATGCAGGTGTCAGCCATATGAGCACACAAGGCTGCCACAGAGCCATGACAAACACAGCTTAGAAATGGAGCAGAGGTGTCCACTGTGTGTGTGTGGCATATTTTGATTTCCCAAGAAAATTTCCACTTCAAACGGAGGCCTCAAGGGATGAAGACAACCTGCAGCAAACACACATACTTGGAATTTCAATAGGAACCACAGCAGAGTCACAGACAAAAATTCTGCTCCACTAATGGTCACAGAATTTAATCACGTCCGGAAAGAAAAACATCTTGTAGGTGCATAAAATGTCTCTACTCCCCATCAATACCAAAAGCATAGTGTGATTGTAAAGGATGCAGTTTTCACAGTTAGACTTAACCAGGTACTTAAAGGTACACAGTGTAATTTTTGCCAGTTAAGTTTTAGACATAAAAAGGAGTACTTTTAGAAGTTTTTGAGAAATTACATTTATGTGTGCACACATGACTCATACCAGTGATCTGTTTCTGGAACAGGTTATCCCCTTGTTGATGTGTTAGTGTTAAGGTTATATGACCAGTCATATCATTTTATTAAACAAATTATTAATACATAATAATAATAATAGTATTGATTATAGTGTAGTGCATTAGGAAGTACTTTACAAAAAAATACATAGAACAAGACTCTTATTTACTAGCCTATTGTTCTATTGAAGAAGATAATCAGTGATAAAAATATGTAATTCAATAACTTCATCACAAACTAAAAAAGGAGAAATAAACAAAACATCATACAAACATAGAAGAACAGTTTCAAAACCATTCACTTGAGACCATTTCAGTAGTCTAATTTCAACATTTTCCATGACTGATTCCAATCATTAGGAGCAAATCTGCAGGCAGAGCAGCCAAATACAATTTTGTTTAAGGAATATTTGAAGGATGTAACTGGATGATCGATATGTTCCAGAGACATTGTAGCATATTTTGCAAATAAGCTGGTGTCAGACCCAGCAAGATTCTGACCTATATTTATTTTATAGCAGAATACATGTCACACTGATGAGCTCTGTAGGGGAACAAACTGGCAAATCTGACAAAATATCTAAGCATGTGAAGGCACCTTTACATACACGTCTGTACACACATCATGAGACTGGGGAGACTGATCATTCACGCAAAGAATATTTTGGCAGACAGGGTATCAAAAAGAATATCTGGATTTCACCTTTGTCTGTAGCTTTTTGCTTGGTATATGTGAGCTGTGAAGTCAAATACCAAGATGTTTGGATGTAACAGTGCCAGTGTAACAGGGCTTGGGTAGATAAGATTATTTCCTACCAAATCACATTCATCACTTTCAAAACCAAAGTTCTGAGATTTTTTTTCTAAAATGAGATCAGAAAAAGCTGTTCAGATCTGAAAAAAGGTTATAGAACCAACTGTTTATCATGTCATGTACATATATATTAATAAAAGTATTTTGTTTGTAATAAATTTAAGTTAATGTTCATCAATTTTCATTTTTGGGTGAACTATCCCTTTAAAATACTAAAAAAAAAAAAAAGGAAAAAAAGAAAAATAATTAAAAATGCAAAACTATTATATCACCATTTACATCTTTACTACATATCTAATATTCCAACTATAGGAACCTATACTCAGGAACAGATTATGACGCATCATGCCCTGGGCACTGATTTCTCTGGGGTCCTTGGCACAGATTGCCTCCTTGTGTTTTAAAACAGCTAGACGTAGCACAACAGAACTGAACAGAAGGCACATTTATTGGCATATTAATCTCCACACTCTGACACTAATATAAACACTCAATACTCCTGTCCATATGTAAATATATTTGACATCATCCATCTCCACTGACTTACATTATATAGAAAGATGTGGACAAAAATTCACCTTTTCCTCACCCTTTCCATGATTCCTCAACAGCAGACAGAAATAATCTCTCAGGAATGTACAATGTTCATTTGACATGCAGTTTTACCCATTTATACCCACCTTTCCCTGTGATCTTGTTTTATGATGACTGAACTTCCTCAGATGTATGAATGACAAACATCTCCTGCCAGGAGACACCACAGGCATTTTGGATTACACATGAATATAAACAGAAAGAGGGAGAGAGAGAAAGAAAAGAGTAGAAACAATGCCAATCTTGTTAATTTCACACAGATGAAGCGTCATTATACCATTGTTTTACTGCAGTTTCACTGACTTTTCTCTTTGTTGGACTCTAATGAATAGATTCTGCTACTTCGTGTTACTCATTACAGCAAAGATGTGAGCAAAATTTCACTATACACACGTCTTTGAAGACTGGGACTTCATTAATACATATTACCATAGAAAACTTCTGTTGTTAACCACACAGAATCAATTGATCTCTAAAGGAGGACCAGCATATGTTATATATTGCAGAATACTCGCAAAATAAGCTACGTAATGCAGTTAGAATCAAAACTGATTATATGTATAAACTAGGGTGCTAATTTAATTTTCTAATTTAAACTTAATTTGCTTTCTCTTACAGTTGTTTAAAGCTCACTAAAGCTGCATTTATTTGATAAAACATATGGTAAAAATGGTAGTGTTGTGACATTATTAAAATTTAGAATAACAATATCCATTTACAAGTAACATTTATTATGTTGAAAAGAGTTGTGCTGCTTGATATTTTATAAAAGTATTCATTTATTTGGGGAGAAAAAGCTCAAAAGCTGTTTTAAACTAACTTTTGAATGGTAGTGTATATTTTAATGGAATTTTGTCTGAAAAATGAAATCAACAATTTACTAAATATTAACTTTATACTGTATTTTTCATTGTTCACTGAACATTGAGCAATATTAATTTACAATATACAATATTAGCAATATACATTTACAATGAGCAATGTTAGGCTTTCCTTTTTTCCCTTGTCTTTTCAATGCTGTCATCTTATACAATATTGCAGGCTAAGGTCTTTGAAGTATCTTCGTTTGGCAACTTTTCTGAGGAAATATAGATACATGTGATTCATTGTAATTAAATAAATCAGCATACCCTCTAATTAATCTGATTCAAAATTGAAACTATGGTGTCCCAGTACTGCACAACACAATGAAATATCCACAACACAATGGAAACAAGCCACAACACAATGAAATTAGCACTACACTATGAAAACAAGCCGATACATAAAGAAATTAGCAAAACACCATGGAAATAAATCACGACACAAGAACATTAGCACAACACAATGGAAACAAGTCGCAACACAACAAAATTAGCACAACACAAATGAAACAAGCTGCAACATAACGAAATTAGCACAACACAAGAGGAACAAACCACAACACAATGAAATTAGCACAACACAATGGAAACAAGCCGCAACACAATGAAATTAGCACAACACAATGAAAACAAGCGCGACACAATAAAACTAGCACAGCACAATAGAAACAAGCCGCGACACAACAAAATAAGCACAATACAATGGAAACAAGTCGCAACACAGCAAAATTAGCACAACACAATGGAAACAAACTGCAACATAATGAAATTAGCACAACACAACAGAAACAAACTACAGCACAACAAAATTAGCAAAACACAATGGAAACAAGCAGCGACACAACGAAATTAGCACAAACAAGCCGCAACACAATAAAATTAGCACAACACAATAGAAACAAGCCGCGACACAACAAAATTAGCACAACACAATAGAAACAAGCCGCAACACAGTAAAATTAGCATACAGTGTATATTTTAATGGAATTTTGTCTGAAAAATGAAATCAACAATTTACTAAATATTAATTTTATACTGTATTTTTCATTGTTCATTGAACATTGAGCAATATTACACAGTAAAATTAGCACAACACAACAGAAACAAGGCACAACACAACAAAATTAGCACAACACAACGGAAACAAACTGCAACATAATGAAATTAGCACAACACAACAGAAACAAACTACAACACAACAAAATTAGCAAAACACAATGGAAACAAACCACGACACAAACAAATAGCACAACACAATGTAAAAAAGTCACAACACAACAAAATTAGCACAACACAATGGAAAAAAGCCGCGACATAATGAAAATAGCACAACACAACAGAAACAAGGCACAACACAATGAAATTAGCAGAACACATTGGAAACAAGCCGGAACACAACAAAATTACCACAACACAAAGGAAACAAGCTGCAACACAACGGAAACAAGCCGCAACATAACGAAATTTGCACAACACAATGGAAACAAGTCACAACACAATGGAAACAAGTCACAACAAAACTAAAACAAGCCACAACATAAAATTGGTTGTTTTCATTATGTTGTGCACTACTAGGCCATCGTATAAAACCAACTGACAGACCTAGTATTAACAGAATTCCATAAGTTCCTGTAAATTCAACTGAGTGCAGTTATGATCTACTATATTCTATTGCAGCCTAAACTGAGATGTGATAGAGATAGAAGAGGAGACAGTCCAGACACCAAGATATTGAATTATGTGCTCAGACCAAACAAGACAGGACAGAAATCTGATGCACTGCTTAAGAACACAATATGCCTTCCGCCCTTAAACACAAGAGGGCTGTGAAGAAAGAATAAACAGATTTCAATGGATTTTCATGTTCATTATGGCAGCATTCACTGCTTCTAAAACCCTGCAAAAAACAGAGGCCTTTCCTGCAATGCACAATCATGGCAAGCGGTTACAAACCCAGTGCTGATGTTTAAATATAATATTGGCAGTGTCTAAGTGTGTACTTGCAGTTGTCGTGTTTGTGTGCTACTCTGACCCTCCTCCGACAACACTTCCTGAATCTCCATGGACAAGCAAGCCCATATGTAGCGCTTTGAAGTTGGAGAGAAATTAGTTACTGTACACAAACACACACACACACACACACACACACACACACACACACACACACTATGCACAGTGCTTTCTGAAAAGATATAGAGAAAATACAACTACAAAAAGATCAGAGGGAAGCATACAAGACGTAGTTCCCACCTTCTGCCATGATCAATCACACACGGACACATTGTGATTTGCACAAACTTTTGCACTCACACACAAGTGAGGAATATTCCAGAGCATGTGGAGCTCACGAACAGAAGACACTGCTTCATTACTCATCCTGTCTGAGGCTCAGATTGGCCCATGTGCACCCATACTGCCTCCCTGCAGCGCGCTGAGAACACACTTTCCATCACCTTTGTTTCCATAGCATATATTAATGAGTTCAGCAGCAGACTCCCTCCCTTAATACCAGCACCAGGTGATTCACTGATGGCTCTATATGGATCAGATCAGAAGGTCTCTCATCAGAGGATATTCATGCTTAAATAAGGCAGCATGCACTAATGCGCAACTATAATGATCTATAAACCTTCGGTATCATGCTGTGTGTGATATGCTCTATTAACTACTATTTTCATTCTCCAGAAAAAGGCCCGGTGGGAGGCATGTTTCTATTTGATGACAAATGATTATAAAAAGCTCCTTAATACAAAGTGACATGATAAACATTGCAATTTTAGATTACTTTATAAAATTTCAATAGCCCACAACACATTAAATAACTGTATTTACAGTGCTCTACATACACTGACACACAAACGGATACTTTTTACAATTAAAATGAGGCATTTTGGGAAGTTAGACCAATCACATTACATAACACACCGACCCAAATAAAACTGAACTTCCATAATGACAGGAACAACAGAAGCTTAATGTGTTTTCCCCCACATGAGAGGTGAAAACATAGTAAATTGTTCATGCAAATGTTAAAGGAATATTACAAGTTAAGCTAAGTTAACATGTATAAAGGTAAACTTACAAAGTAAATGAGGCCAATATCTGGAGGATTTAAAAGCAGAAATGTGATGCTTTAAATTTGATAAAAACACTTACATTAATACTTCTGTTAAAAGTGCTGTACAGCTGTCATTTGTCATCATTTCATCATTTTTACAGTTATTTTAGGGTTTTAGCTATTGTGTTGTCATGGCAATTGTAAAATTACATATAATATACACAGAAAAGGTTAGTATGTGTTTTTATTTTATTTTATTTTTACTCATATACTTTTGAAACAATCAGTATTTTAACGTTTATGAATTGGCCATCATAAGTGCCTCAATTTAAAACAGATTTATGTATGTATGTATTTTTAGAAAAGGAGGAATAAATTAAAATTGATAATAATAAATATTAAGCCCCACATTCTGTCAAATAAGCTTGCACTTTTAAGATCATAAAAATTAATAAGAAAAAAAAAAAAAAACATTCTAATATGCCCAACAGCAAAACTGGCTTAAGTGCATACCTTCCAAGCAGTGTTTTCATGCTTTTTAAAATCTGCTTTCACTTAATATCTTGCTTTCTATGTCACATCCTCCTTTTATTTTATATTAGATAGGGTGAATTGGATTACATGGCAATCGAATCACAATTAAACACAATTAAAATATCGCAGTAGCTAGAATTAAACCCATCTGATTTACCAAAAACGTCAGGTAATTAGTGTTCCTTCAAAGACTAGTGTTTGTTGCTCCAAAAAGCTATTTGGTTCACTGCCAAGTGAGATATTAAACACATCAGCATGTCCACTCAGGGGACACAGCTCTCTTTTCAAACTTCTAATGAAACTGGCCAAGGAGCTTAACTACAGCAAACATAAGTAACTATGTCAGCAAGAACACAAAGTCAATACTTTTCTGCAACAGGCCAGAGGGTCCTGATCTGCATAACCAAAATCAAAGCACTTTACCACAGCTAGCTATTAGGAAAATGATCATGTATATCCAGATGCTTTAAATGTATTAATATTAACTAACAGCTTCTGAAACATGGTATGCATTTTAAAATTGCTTCATGAGCTCTGTTTGAACAAGTAAGTATATCAAGTAATCAGAATAATTTAATTGCATTATTTGTTTTATTTTAGTAGTAGTAGTAGTAGTAGTAGTAGTAGTAATAGTAGTAGTAGTATTGTTGTTGTTTCTATTGCAGTTACTTTTTAGACAATGGTTAATTAAGCAATAAGATATGAGAGGCTATATTTTGTAAATATAGTCACCACTAAAGGGCATTATAGGCACAATGCATGGTGGTCTTAAGCCAGGGATATTCATTTCATGCAACTGAGTAGGAGCACTCCTTAATATTTTGCTGATAAAAAACATTTTAACACAAAAGATGAACAACCTTATTGAGAAATATCATTAAAATATCATTCCTTTAGAACAATCTGCTTTATTCTACATGGAGCAGGTCACTACCTTTTCATGCAAAGTCCAACCATGTCATGCAAGTGATTGAGTTTCTACAACTATAATAGCACCATGAAATAAACATATTATTAGTGTTGCTTTCAGCTAGTGCTAAAAAGCACATCTAAACAAACCAATATAACAACAAACAATGTACTAAAGACACAATATAACACAGATATGAGAAAATGGGTGAAAAAGAAAAAAAACATCTTTGAGGTAGAATGGAAGCAGTTAGTAAATAAACTTCATACATCCACACCAATAGGTGTCAGTATAATGTCTAAGACCATTGACACTACTGGGACAAATAGAGCCAGATACATTTTTTATATTGTGTGACACATAAGAATGCACCAGGCCATCTACAAATGAATAGGTTAGATGTATTTGTGGTCAATTGCAGTAGTAGAACTACTTTGTATCTATAATAAATGCACTGCTTACAGGTTTGTTTTTTATTTTGTGAACATTTGCATTTATAATTATTCCTATACATTTTAAATTCTCTGTGGAAATTTACAGAAATGTCCTTAGAAGAAAAACAGACAGTACAGATAGTCTCTGACTTGCATCTCACTTCAGATGGTCCCTGTTAGCACTGAGAGGCAGTGCTGCAGCCACTGCACATGGTGATTCTAACTGAAAAGGATAATAATTTCTGCCCTTTCCACCAGTCAAATCAACATTTAAAAAGAAAAAATCTAATACACTAAAGCATCTGCCTCAAATACATCTATTGGCCAAACAGAAAGGCTAAATCCAGGCTGGTTATGTAATATCTCTACGCCTGATCACATTGCAATATTCATCTTGTTGTGTTCATGACAACAAAAAAATGGTAATGATATAAAGAGCAACTGAGGGCACATCTGATCAGACAAAAAACCAAAGAGCTGCTTATGTTCTTCATGCGGTTTTACAAAATACGCAGTAACTGCGCAAGCAGAAAACAAATTAATCTTACAAAAACATGAAACAAAAGACTGATTCCATGAAACCCAAATACAAATGATTTCACCTCCATCACCTCCAGGTGATGAATACAGTGCACAGTATTCTGCAGCCAAGCACTGGCTTTGGCAGTGTTAGATCTGTAAAATCGTAGCAGAAGGTGGGCTATTTCTTCTTCCTCATTTGTCTATCTGCACAAACAGGAGCTCAAAAATGAGTAAATAAAAGACCTCTCTGAAGGATTCAGAAGAAGATTTTTTCCATTACACACAAATTCAAACAGATGTCCTTTTGGAAGAGCCGAACACAAACACAACCTGATACCCAGTCTTTCCACAAAAAGCCCCTTCATTTTGATTTGAGGCCTAGCACACAGACTACATTGATCTCAGAGTTGCCACCACACAAGTGATGTTTTCCCACTCATATAAAACACAACCACATGACTCACCTGTTTCCATTCAAATCAGGCCATATCAATCCTGCACTTTTACTGCAGCCTGGAGACAAACTGAGTAACAGCTGCAGAGATAAATGCAGAGTTGTTGCTTTTCCTCATAATAACAGAAGCTATGGTCCAGTCTGGGCTCTATTTTGTCCTTGAGTTGCTTTAAAATATTTTTTTTCTGTCCTTTACAATTGTCGCTTGTCAGATTGTACAAAATGATCCTAGTGCAACTACAATATCTCTATCATAGTATATATGTCTATAAATGCATTATATATATACTTAAACATATGCAGCATCATTAGAATACAAAAGTACAAAGTACTGTGTGTAAGACAAGACCAAAATGCAAACTTTTGATTATATGAAGGGATCAAAGCAGCAGGAAATATATTTAGTCCATTATACACATTCATTTTAAGTTATTACTGAGCATGGAAACACTAAAAAGTCAGAGAACAAAAAGAGTGTTATTAGCAGTAATGCCAGAGGATTTAATTATTTTTTGTGCATCTTAACTGTATTTCGACCCAGTGCCCCAGAGCCTAGCTCTGATAATAATATAGAGATGTGTTCCCACCTAAAGGCATCATAGGAAATGTGTTTTTTATCAGAGAAATTAGGGTTGAATCTCTGGGCAGCTGTCCTTAAAGAGGTCACATCATGAGGAATCAAATTCGCCTTGATCTTTTGAGATAACAGAGTTTATTTTTTGATGAAAACTTATATGATAACTTCAAAAGAAAAAAAAAACTTCTCAAAAAAAAAAATTACTGAAACTACAGTAACTGTAACAAATGGTTTCTTTTATATTCCTGCAACTTTCTGAAAATACATTTAAATACATGAACATGTGAACATCTAAATCTACAACAACAATGCCTATTCAGTGTTCAGAAACTAGGTCTTTCCAGAATGTGGAGGAAGCAGGATAGATACTATTGTTCCCAACAAATGCTCATAGAAAAACAACCTAGGCTAACGTGCACCTTAACTATATTTTTTGCAAATCCCCAAAACCATACCCATACATTCAATTCGGTTTCCAGCTGAACTCTGAACTCTAGAGGTAGTATAACACAAACAACTTTTAATCCTTTTCATACAAATTATGATTACAGGGGCAGATTATTGATTAATAAATACTTATTTTGAGCCATTCCCTCCACAATACTATGTTATGACCTCAAAAACCTCTTAACATAGTTTATGAGTTATAAACAAATACATTTTGAAGTTTGCATCACATAATCAGCTCCATATGTACAGCTTTGTAACATACTAGTAAACTTTCTCATTAGCTCACCTGGTACAACATTGTGTTTGCTATAGGAAGCAGTCAGATATAAGTTGCATGTAACACTATTCCCGATAAAAGAGCTCAAACACTTGTAGAAGCAAGTTAAAATGGCATGGCTGCTTCAGCATTTTTTTTTTTTTAATCTATTTACACTATCTGTTAGATTTAGGATAAGATGGTACGTTATTTTCAAAGAGGATAAACCATTTAGCGCCATTTGCCGGACATTTCATTTGCAAAATTCTGTTATACGTACTATTGAATGTGATGGGAAACATACAAGAAGCATTGTGATATCATTATCAGAGAAATGTTGCCACAGGCATGGTTTTACAATGAGTTGATTGTTCCTCAACACCATAAGAACTAATAAAAAAAGCAAGATGGGGGAAATTCTGTCAAACAATGTGCTGCTCCTGGTTGTGTGTAGCACCTTCTGCTCTGCAGATTCTTCTGAAGGATCCAGATGTCAAGAATAAGTGGCTAAGGTTGATTTTTTAAGTTAAGGGTACATTTCAGTGCCACAAAATATTTATGTGACGAGGCATGAGGGTGAGGCAGTCAAAACTATAAATAAATAAATATACTTACAGAAAAATGTAATTAAAAAATAGACTGTAAGAAAAAAATCCATAGAAAAACAGAAAAAATATCTTGTGGTGGTACTGATGTGAGAGGTGATAAATGGTGACCAAAATGCACAAAACAACAAGTCATCTGCCAGACTTAGATGAGAGTTTGTGTGTCCATGTGCATACGTGTGCACAAATGAATCATTTTCCAAGTGGAAGCCCACAGTCAGGGTGCAGTGATTTGGAGGTGGAAGGAACAACTCATCTCTGGTCGTTACTGGCAATCAGCTCAGAGATGAGTGCAGTCACACTCCTCTCCCACACTCCCCATGGGAGTACAAGCACAGTGGGATGAGAAAACCAGGTCCTCTGAAGGGGGTCTCAAACACGCCGTCTCTCACAGCCTGAGGTATAAAGACTGACAGGACCCCTTACAGAGGAAATCAGAGCACGTACAGAGATGTAAATCAAAAGTAAACATTTCCTTTTCAATTCTGCAACTTCTTCGTGTTTGTGTGTAACGAATAGGTCACATTATGAAACAAATTTCCTCACCTCCCTCCTGCTGATGTATCATTCATTAGTGTAAGCTTTCCATGAAATAATCATATTTGAATCAAGCACACAGCAAAGGTGGTATAAAGCCCTTTCGTTACCTCAAACACACACACACACACACACACACACACACAGACGAACAAACACACCTCATTTCCCCCAGACAAAAGGATTAGTCTACAGAGCAT
>JAFVLL020014722.1:76869-136984 GCA_021397915.2 Tor tambroides | reverse complement strand
TAAAAATGAACTTATTGTCCTTATTTTTGTTTCTCTTTATCCTGTGTTTTTTTTTTTTTTATTTATATATATATATATATATATTACCATAGTGTATGCAACATTCTATAAATACAACTGCCTTGCAAATTAATAAATAATGCTGAACTGGGAATAGAGATTTGTGTGAATGGGAGAAGTATGATCTGGCTGTACAACATCAACGGTTTTTAATGTCAGGCTGTACAATAATTTTTTGGCATGATTAACAGTATTGATAATTTGAGTCATGTTCTGGTATCCGCATTAACAAACGAAACTGAAATGGTACCAAACAAACCCTTATGCTAATAATAATGTTCCTCTTGGACAAGAAAATAAGTGTCTGATGTCTGTCATTACTTGACAGAAGAGAGAATGTGTGGACTGCCCATTCTCCAGAGCAACCTAAAATTAATTTTAGTGCTACAAATGAAGTTAATTATAAAGATATTTATGTTCATGTTCTAATATTTCAGTCACAAGCATCTTAAAAGGGTTGGTTCTCTCAAAGAAGAACATTTTGGCAGCATTTGTTCACCCTTGTTACAAACCCACAAGACCATAATATGGTAAAATTAAGCATGCATGCTTGATGTTCAAGAATAAATGAAATTTGCATCTTGAAGTTGAACACAAGTGAGTAAAAAATTCAATTTTTTTTCATGTTTGTGTTAACTACCACTTTAATCTACTGTATTGATAAAATCATGGTAAAATCATCATTACTAAAAGCCATGAGATGTGGATTATAAGCAGTGGCATCAAAATGTGTATTATGCAGCAAACTAACACCTTGAGCCCTGGCTGAGCAAGTCTGGAAGTTTCCATTAACCAACAGATGGAGTGTATTCAGAGAAGGCAGTTTAATGGAGTATGAATAGACACGCATTTGCTCGCTATTACTATCTGTGAGCCTGGAAGAAGAATTCTTCTTTGGCAAGACTATGTTAGGTGTGCGTGTGTAGTACAATACAATATTTTACTATGCACTAATGGAGTGAGTGTGTATCACAGTTTAGTTTAGAAATAGGAAAATATGACAGAGAAATGGAAAGAGAGATAAATGATATGACTGACATCAGGTCTCACCTGGTCTGGAGAGATCTTGCCCTCCTCGGCTACCATGGCCCTGAGTGTTGAGATAGACCCAAAGAGAGGCACAGCCAACCCTACTCTCAGAAACCGTTGACCTTCAGTGTTGAACACCAGAATCACATTCAGGGCCCTAAACACATGAAAACATGCACATTTAGCATATCATCGAATATAACTGTTCAGTCACAATGTCAGTTTGTAGGCCAATTCAGCTAATTCACTATGGGTTCCCTAGGTGTGTTTACATAGTAGTTTTTGAGTTATGAGTAAAAATGGAAAAGTCTCTTCAAAGTAATGGTATCCACACACTCATAAATTTTTACTCATAAATCGAAAACCACCATTCTAAAAACCCATTAGAAATTCCAGAGGGGACCCGCTGCTTTGCACTTCTACACAGGTAACATTAGAACAACATTAAAACAATCATGAGTCTATGGAACATAACCTATTGCTAAGGGGGAATTGAGAGCTGCAGGGATGACATATTTTTGTAGGCCAAACCCAAGAAACGAGTTAGCATTTTAGCACTTCATGATTACACTTCATGTAATCCTGAGGTCAGTGTGTTTTTTTGAATGGGTTTGGCTTTCTTTTCTTCTGTGTAACATTTTTTTTTTTTCCCTTAAATGGAAGTCAATGGGCTCCATTATTCTTAAAAATATCTTCTTTCATGTTCCACAGAAGGAAGAAAGCAATACAGGTTTGGAATGACATAAGGGTGATAAAATGATTTTTCATTTTTCATGTGGACCATCCCTTTAACCATGATTAAAACCACCATAACACATCCGCTTCTGTCATATTGCTTTACTTATTTACCAATGCTGCTTATGAAAAAATGTGTGGGAAAGGGAATAACTTGCCACAGGCCTACAGTCTGAGTCAATGTAGATATGTCTGTGTTTGTCTGTTCAGTACATGTTGTGAAGGTACTGTAGATTTAAACCAGCACGTCTAGACTGTAACACTGCCACATACACGCAGCTTGTTGATGCACATTAGAATCGAGAGCTGATCTGTTACCTGCTGTATTTCTTTGGCTAGAAATGCCCTCACACAAGCCAGTCACACAACAGCTGATGGTCTCAATGCAGCTGCATTTTTCACTGCAGCTGTAGTTGTGGCTCTAAAGACTTGGATGGACTTTCAGATGCCTCTCTGCTGCATTATTGAAAGCGTATGTGAAATGCTGGACCCAACAAAAGCACTCAGTTACAAAACCACACTCTCACTCGAGTGGACCAGTGAGAAAACAACTGAAGCCTTTTAGATTTTATCTTTGGTGGCACGCAGAGGTGAGAGTTATGTGACAGGGGTTTGTATATGTGGACTGTCAATCAGACTTAGCTTATTCTGTGTTTTCAGAGTGTATTTGGGTGTGTTAAAATGCAGGTTGGATGTGTTACTTCTTGCAAAGACATATTTGTGTACAATTATTTTGAAAAGTACTGTCTGCTGCATGCCAAAGGTCTGTGCAGACATTATCACATATAATATCCATTAATGTCAAAACTGAATGCACTACTAGGGTGAATCTGGCAAAAAGAAATGTCCAGATCATGTTTCATCCCAAAATCAAAAGAAGGGAATAAGAAAAAATATTTAGCATATATGAAACAGTGAGATTGTTGCATTGTAAACTCAATGACTTTTATATTATTCATACAAATTATGATTACAAGAGCAGATTATCGATTAACAAAGACATATTTTTGCACATTTCCTTGCAATATTATTTTATAAGGTCTAAACACTTTTACTGTGCATGATTTATAAACTGATACATTTTGATTTGTTTGCATCACATAGCCATATGTATTGTTTTTCTGACATGGTAAACTTGCTCAGTAGCTCACCTGGTACAGCACTGCACTTGCGATGTGAAATGCTCAGGCATCAGTGAAAGACAAGTCACATTAAAAGAGATTAAAAATTGGTAGAAGCTAAAGTGGCATGGTTTCTTCAGAAAATGTGTTTACTTTCTCTTACTTATCTCATGTTTACGTTTGTTAACAATTTCTGTTTAGGTTGAGGGCAGGTTTAGCGTAGGTGCTACATTATTTTCAAACGTGATACAGCATTAACCTTTTAGTCCCCCAGGTCATTTCTAAACAGCCACAATATGTACGACAACCAACATAATGAAACATCGCCAGATTCATGTTCATCTGTATCGGATAAAACTGAAAGTATTTTAAGCGTCACTCATTGGACATTTTAGTGTGGCATAGCATAGTTTAATTAAAAAAATATTGTTTAAAGGTTATATTACAATAATGAAAATTAATTTATTTTACAAAAAATGACAATTATTCCATTAATAAGAATGTATTTCTTGAAAGTTTTGATGAGTTTCAACCAACAGCTCAATGAAAGAGACTGATCTGATCATTTATTGTATTTGGTCTCTCTGTTGCCAGAGGATGACCAGAGGCACTGTTCTGACCAGCAGCACTTGGGTATTGTAGGCTGAGGACATATGATTGGCTCCCTAAAGTCTTGCCTAGGAGTTCAGCTCACATGTGAGCAGTGCTAGTTTGCTGACAGAATTGTTACTGTCTGTCCATGGCATTTGTCTAATCTAATCTGATGTCTTTCTAATAACTCATAACAATAAGTATGGCAGGTTTTAGCACTAAAACTAGCACTCACTGACATTTACTGACGACGTTCAAATTTGGCCCCCTAAGCTTTCAGTGCAGATATTCCCTTTTCAATATAATGAATGTGAAATTTGGAGGTTAGTGAGTCAGAGATGAGCATGCTGGGAAATCGGAGTGTTTTGGACAGTATTACTGGTACAAGCCTTCATGATGAGCCTAGTTCTCTCTCTATATTTCTCACATTCTATTATCGGTCTCTGTGACAGGCTGACAGTCTCAACAGAGAGATTTTGCTGACTGGCAGTTTTTGAGATTTAAGAAAATTGAGACAATATTCTGTGCATTTGGTCATTCATCACATGCAGTATTTCAGGGTGGCCAAACACACGAACAAGTAAAACACACAATAGCAAATGTACACAGACACACATATACTGTATATACAAACACACATCAAAATACATATACAGACAAACATACCTAACAGATTCCAGAGAAATAGAGATAGAGGACAGTGTCACATACCTGGTCTGTCGCAGTGGGATTGGAAGTGAAATACACAGGAAAGGGTCAAAGGTGTTGCTCTGTTTAAGGCAATGAGGGCACGTCAATGATGACCTGAAACACAGAAATGACCACGAGACATTTAATTCTACCTGGAATCTACCAATGGACTGCATTCTGTATCAGTGGCACCTGCAGCTATATGGCGGTACACACTGTCAATGCTATCTCACGACCAATTCGTACGTATTTTACGTGGTGGATAATTCATATGAATTTGTATGAACTCACTGGTTCGATTTTGTACAATTTGTCTAGACCCCAGTGACGGGTAGGTTTAGGGGCAGGGTTAGGGGTAGGTCATTTGTATGAATTCATACGAATTGGGGAACTTGGGGGTACTCTTTAGCAAAAATCGTACAAATTTGTATGATTAGCCACCTCGTAAAATATGTACGAATTGCTGTGAGATTGGGTTGGCACTGTGCATACCAGGAGCGCTTTGACTGACCTGAGAAACATTTTCCCTGAATATTTCAGCAGTTATTATTTGTGTTGACTGAAACAGCAATGCCAATCATTCTTGATTTAATCATTCTTTTGAGTCGTTTCTCTCTTTTTGGTGAATTGGCCGAACGCGATTGCGAAACAGTCTTATCGCATTTTTTTTTGGACCGCTCTCTCACTGAATTACATAAACCTGGCCAGGGGTCTGAAATTAATGGGTGCAAATTGGACAAAAAATGTCCCTGCACAATTAGGCTAAATCTAAAATAAAAAAATAAAATTAAATAAAATTAAATAAAATTACATTAAATTAAATTGATAAATAAATACTGAGTCTGTGAGTACCCTCAAATGAAATCATGTAGGCACCCATATTCTGTATCAACAATTTATATTGTAAAATGTTTATACACTCTATGGTCAAAAGTTAAAAGTAAAAATACTTCATTTTTACAGTCAAAAATGGGCATTAATAAGGAGTTGGTCATCCCATTGCTACTAAAACAACCTTGAATCTTCTGGAAAGGCTGTCGGCATTTTCTGCCATTGAGACACAAGAGCATCAGTGAGGTCATGTACTCATGTTTGGTCATGGGGTTTGACTCTGATTTGGCATGCCAATTCATCCTGAAAGTGTTCAGTGGGTTTCAGGTCTAGGCTTTGTGCAGGTCAGTCAAGTTCTTCCACATTGGATTCAGGGAATTTCTTTATGAATCTCACATTGTGGGACACGTCCAACTGAAACAGAAAGGGTACAGCCAATTCTACTAAAATGTTTGTCTAAGGAGACTGCATGACTGTATGATTGATTTTATATGTAGCTTTGTGTCGCTTAAATTTTCAAAAAAAATTCATTTAAAAATGGGTGTTCATGTATTCATATGCTAACTTCAAAGAGAGTCTGATTCTCATTCTTACAATTAGACTTAAAATGCTTTTTGTCATTATGTGAAGGTTTAGGCCTTTCTCTTCTCGTCCTTCAGATTACCATAATTTTCTTAAGTATTTTTGCTTGGTTTGACTATGTATTTTCAATGTCCTGTTAATGCAGCTACAGCATATACAGTATATTTAATAAATTATAAAAAGCTTCCCTATGGGTTTATTGTCCTGTATTTTATGTGCCACATCACCCTAATCCTAAAACTACAATATTTTATATTTTTCCTAAATTCCCTGACAATTTTGCTGGTCAAGCTCCTTTTATTTGTGTTTTGAATTAATTTAAAAAAGAAAACATTCTTTAAAAAGATAGATGCATTAAGAAGATATTAGGACTTATTTTTATGAGTACATAATTTATTTCAATTCCTTTTGTTTTCTTTTTTAAGAGAAGCGCACACTACACTTTTTGTTCCATTTCACTGCATTTTAAAGTTAAAGTTTGACGAACTCTGACTTGTGAATTTGTTTCGTGTGAAGACCAATTGAAGATCAACACATCAGTGACGTCTTAGCAACATAAAATTTAAAGTTGCAGGTTTGTAATGTTTCAGGAAAGTAGAGTATAATTATCATTTTTTAATGTATTATTATTTGTTATATGTTGAATTTGTTTTTAAAAAGATGCTGCCTAGGGTGATGTCATAAGACAGTTCCAGTGTCTGAAGAAACTCTAGTGTCTAGTGTGACCCTTCTAGCATTTTATTTGATATGATTGTACATCAAACAACTAAGCTTATGCTTAATTTAGCTATATATATATATATATATATATATATTTTTTTTTTTTTTTTTTAATGGCATGATGTCCACAGAGGGGACTGGGTGAGCACGTCTGTCTCTGAGCCTGATATAGAGCTTCCCTTCATGACTCAACAGCTGAACACTGGAAATGCATTTGGGTTCTGCAGGTGCAGCGTGTTCACCTGCAGAGCAGACTACAGCTCGCAAACCAGGAGAGATGCGCACACGCTCTCATATTCACAGAGACAGGAAGCTCTGGAATGCATGGATTTCAATATCTCAGCGGGAACAAAAAAGCAAGTACAGATAAAGCGATGAAAAATGAACGCGGAAGCAGAGAGGATGATGGGAGTGAGAAATAAAGATACAAGAGACATCTGTAAGTGGAATAAATGAAAAAGAATGTGAGGGAACAGCAGATGCAGAATGTGGCTGAGATTGCATCATGTTGGGGTCCAATTGTCTCTCGTGAACTCGGCAGAGCTGTCATATCAACCGCCGGAGACCCCTTAAAATAGCAGTACACACCTACCACCACAGATACTCAACAGATGAGTTTTGCACCACATACAAATAAATTATGCACTTGTTAGTGTGAAAGAGTTGTATGGGGTACGTGAAGAGTGTCGATAAATAATGAAGAGCGATGAAAATAACAGCATGTGAACATTATATCAGCAATCACAATAACTGGCTGTTCATTAACTGTGCACATCCAGTTGACAGAAATTAAATGGGTAGAAACATTTTTGTGGCTTATACTTTGCCATACAGAGCCATGGCAGAATCAACTCTATACCACTTTCACAAAAAGAATAAAAAGCCACAAACTGTTTTGCACAAAATGTTTTTGGAATTTTAGAACTATTTGATAAACATATCTAACGTATATCGTTTAATTACTGTCACAGTTGCTTGGACGAGCAGGAGAAATTTGAGGTGAGGATCTATTGGCAAGCAGCCAAACAAAAAACAAAAATTAAACAAAAAGCTCTGAAATTAGTAACTGTAACATGCTCTGCTATATTCAGAGAACACGACGAAGGAGTAAGCCAATACACAGTCTTTAATAGTAAATCCCAATAGAAACAAACAGAGAATCCAGGAGCAGACTTAAACAGCAAAGCATGTCCAAATAAAAACTGGCAACTCAGAGAACTAAAGGGGGAGAATTTATACAAACGAAAGAGAGGAACTAATCATATGATTAACTGAACACAGGTGAACTGAATGAACTAATCAGGGCAACTCAGGAAAACTAGGTCAAAGGAAGTATTAAGCCAGAGACACACTGCACAATTTTCGTCTGTCCCAGACGAAAGATTGGCATCGTGAAACAATCGTGGTGATTTCTGTGATTGTGGCTCCTAATCGGTGGTTCTGTGTCATACAGTGAGAGAGGTTCAAAGACGGCCGTTGTCACGGTTTTGTGACCAAAGGTAGCCAACGATACAGCATGATCATCGCACAGTGTGTTTGCTGGTACGATCTACGTTTACTGACCAACCGCGACCAACCTACGTTTACTGACCAAAACGCGACATGGCGCTAAAACATAAAACTGCTTACCTCAAGCTCTTATCCCTTCCTCTTTCACCGCTTCTACTTTTTTCAGCAGACATAAAATCTACAACTGCTAAAGTGACATTTATCATGCGCTTTTTGTTTACCACTAGCGCATGCTGATGACTTATTATTTTATAGAAACATGCGTCGTAGCATACGAGCCAATAGATCTCATCGTCGTACAGTCTACACACATCGTAGCCAAGATTATTAGATCCATGTTGCACAGTGTGACATGCAATGATCTTATAGTATTGCTAAAATCGTGCAGTGTGTCTCGGGCTAAAGGCAGGAGAACGGGAACAAAAACAAAAGTCCATAACCGTGACAGTAACAAAAGAAATGCAGGAGCAACACTAACCAACCTAACAAGAAGAATAGACAAAGAACTGAACCAAACAGGGGGTATAAATACACAAGACAAAGGACTAATCACTTATCCAATCACAAACCAAGGACACTGGAACTATAGGCAGTGAAAGAGAACTCAAAGAACCAAAACTAGACAGATAACGTGAGAATTATCAAAAGGTAAAAAAAAAAAAAAATTCCTCAACATTGTGACACTTCAGAAATAACATAATTCGGACTTTTTCTATATCATGGTGGGAATACAAGCAAATAATATAATATTCTAAACTTTTGCTGTGTTGACTTCCTTTATAAAACTTAAACGTTCAACTCTTTTGAGAAATACAAAATCAATAACTATAAATACATTTATTTTAATTGTAAATTGACATTTATTTAATATTTATTTCTAGAAAATTACAAAATCACACAAATAAGAGTTTTAAAGATGGTTGCAAAATTGCAAACTGCCTACAAAATAAACGTTTTTCATGCTCTATTTGCACGCTATGATAAGGTGTGTCTTTTCCCATGCCATGCTTGTGTTGTTAAGCTGTGGTAAATCACAGTGCCACTTAAAAGGACAACCTTTGAGAAAACTGTCTTTGAACTAGTCTGGTCAAGATGTCAGAAGAGCATGATTTGTTTGTTGAGCTAAGGTGGAGTGAATCCACCGTATCCCTGTGTTACCCTTTCCTCAAAGTCATTAGTCAAATTGTTCTATAATGTTACGTCAGTGAATGTTATTCTCATCAAAGACTAAACAATAATTTTACAAAAGAAAATCTCTATGCTCTATGACAGTGCTTTGATCTAAATACAATGAGGTTCTTTTTATTTCTCCTTTAACCCTTTGTACAATGTAAACCCAGACTGTTCTATCAATTCAGATAACATATAAATAATGCATTGGTACAATCCTTTCTCTGTGAGGTCCTGCATTTATATTCTTTATAAGTGCAGAAACTGACACAGACATGGTGAATTGAGCTACTTTGGAGCAAATGTTTTAGCAGCTCTATATGTCTGTCAGCTGTATAGCTTTTCTTCCTTTCTGATGATCCAGCCTAAATGTGGTCTACATTTTGTTTTATCAGTATCTGAAAGCATAGTCATTTTAGGCAAAGTAATAAACAAACAAGGGGGAGAGCATGTGTGGAATTTAAACAATAAGCATTCTGATTTTTTCTGTGGGTGTACATTCAGCATTGGTCTGCTAATGACCCACGATAGTACTTAAGGCCAGTAGCCCGTAGGCTAGTTTGTTTGGTGTGCTCCACTCGTCGGCTTTCGTTGGCGCAAGTTTGCCCGATTCAACATGTTGAATCTGTGTCGGGACTGTTGGACCATCGGGGAAAGTGAGAACTCTGACTGGATGCATAGTTTCGCGAATGAGTCAGTGCCAGAAAATTAAGCAAAAGTGATGAAAACGAGTAGGCCTACACTCTAAAAAATCCTGGGTTACTTTTTTAACCCAAATGCTGGGTTGAGCCCTTTGGGTAATTTTTTGGCTTATTTTTTCAGTGTTTGGGTAGTTTTTGTGTTACCCAGCCCCTGGGTCAAATGTAACAACCCAGTGTTTGGGTTGTTTTGCAGCTCCTGTGTCAGACATAACAACCCAATGTTTGGATAGTTTTTGTGTTGCTCAGATCCTGGGTCAGACGTAACCCAGCGGTTAAGTTATTTATCGCAGGGATTTTGCGTCTTCTCTTCACGAGAGAACAGTTCTAAGCGCCATCGAATTGATGCACTCTTCGGTAAAATACAGGTTTGTGTACATTTTATTTTGTCTATAAAATTGTTACTGTGCTGTATATCGTTTAATTTTATGCAGAGCAACATACAGGCGTGCGATGTGAATCACCTGTGTGTTGCGGTCTTTTTGCGTGATGGAAAAGCCTGATGATTTGCATAAAATAAACGATTTTATTAATAAAGATTCATAAAGATAAAGAATATAATACTTTAAAACATGTCCTCAGAGCTGTTTACTGTTTGTTTTTGGGCAGGTTATGGAGGCAGTCGCAGTATATTTCAGCTATGAGTGAAACGCAGGGCGGCAGTCTCAGCCGCGAGCAGTTCCCGCCGAACACGACTCCAGCTCAGGCACGAGAGCCAGCGCTGTTACGGTGAAAACAGAATAACAGAGACTGGTCGATTACACGTGAATTACTTCTGTTTGATGTTGATTTTTTTCTTCTAATGTTTGTTAAACGAGTTTAAATATAGGCAATATGTATAGCCTATTGAAAACGATATAAACAATGCTGTAAATGATAAATAAAGGAAAATAAAGGAAGTTATCATGCAAACCAGTGGTTGTGTGGAGTATTTTAGAAATGTTTAGAGGATTTAAGTCAGTCTGTAAATATTATTTAATGTATGAAGTAAAAAATAAGCTTGTAATATTAATATTATAATTAGCTGGGTAAAATCAACCCATTATGCTGGGTTAAATAAATAACCCAATTTGCTGGGTAAAATTAACTCAAGATGGGTTCTATCCTATATTTACCCAACCCTTGGGTTAATAACAACCCAAATTGGGTTGTTTTTAACCCAGTGTTTTTTAGAGTGTAAGTAAACGAAGGCGGCACAAACAGAAGACTGTTCTAATGTAACGTGATCTTACCCGAGCATTCCAATATGTGAATATTATCATAACAATGTGAGCCGCTTAAAATGAAGAAAGTTATCAACGTAACTGATATTCAGAATGGTAAGCAAGCGCTGCTTTGTTTACGTTTCATATATCTGCGTTTATCTCCTACATTTTTGTTTCGGTTTCTCCGTTTGAATGACGAATATTTACTATTGATAGCTGCTTATATAGACAGCTCCTCTCATGCAGGTGCAGAACACACGTGTTTAGCTCGCAGTCGGCTGAAGTCTGTGCGGGGTGTTCACGAGCAGCTTTTTTGTCTGACGTTGCCGACGCGAGGCGACAACACCCTCGGCTTTCTTCGCCGCTAGTTCTTTGAAGTCGGCTTGGTGTGTACCGGCCTTTAACTCCCGTTGATCCAAGAATGTAGCTGGAAATCATAGTAAATTAAAAAATGATGTCACCCTCATGTCATTCCAAACCTGTATGTGGTTTTATTTTTTACATGAAACACAAAAAAGGATTTTTCAATAATTTTGACATGGATCTTTTCCGTACAACGACTTCAAATAGCTGTCAAACTCCAAAAAACACAAATAAAAGGCACAATAAATGAATCATAGATATGTATCCAATCTCTTGCACTATATTCCAAGGCTTCTGAAGCACATCAACCCGATCACTTTATTGAGCGTTCATGTAAACATTATGTTTGGATTCATCATTTGGAATGATTTCATTCTGACTGAAACAAAGAGTGTCCATGTAAACATGGCTATTGTGAGGTTAGCACAATCAAAATGTGCAGTCAAGGTCAATGAAGACGTTTCACAATTCTGTTCCTATAAACAGTTCTACCTCTTACTTAAAACAATGTTTTTTTCTTCTACAGAACACTAAATTATCTTCTCCAGTGAGCTGTTAATTAAATTACTACTAGAATCAGATCAATGAGTCAATGAGTTCAGGAATCAAACAAGTCTGATTCATATTATTCAAACCATAGTAATAATTCAAATGATTCAGTTATGTAAACTGGATGAGACTTTGAAATGATCCAACTGAAAGCAATGAAAAATGTTTTAATTGTTTATCTCATTATCTGTTTTAATTATGCAGGAAAAATCGACAAGTACATCCATTAATGTTTATGTTACATAAGTATTCAGCTGCCTTCCCTTTGTAATCTTTAGTGAAGGAACCTTGGCAGCTCACAACTCAACACCCAACTTTTTCAGCAACACAGCAGCTTGAACAGGTTTTTCCCAGACAAAACAGGCTACAACCTCAGTCCAAGCCCACATAGTTCTTTTCTAAAAAGAGTGCTACTCAGTTTACCAATTTTTATCACAATCCAGAGACAGCAAACTGAGACCAGCCTAAGGAAACACAAGTTTGTTCTGAGTTTGAGATTATATTATACATATATAACAACTCAGCTTCTGAATAAATCAACACAGGGTCCGTCGAACTCCTAGTCGATACTCTAGCAACATCGGGGGATCTTTTTGCAATATTTTTGTGCAGTCCTATACATCAAATATCCTATACATCAAATGTGTATAGCTGGTTTCAGGGTGTTTTCACAAGTCATCTAGCTGATATGTAGTTAAAATCTATTTTTAATATTGCAACCAAACCTATATTAGTTATCACAACTGCAATCCTATTGCCAGTGAGACAGCAGATATGCATTTCTGCCTGTCTTACTGTTATCTATTGCAGCTGAGGCAAACCCATCATTTCTTTCTTTCTTTTCTTTTTTTCAGGATAGGAACTAAGAGAGAGTGGAGAGAATGGGGCAATATGACTGCAATATGAGACACACTGCAATACAGAGTTGAACCTGCATCACCTACATGAGCACTAAAGAGAGCTTGGATGATACAGTATATACAAATAATATCTTGACATTTTTTAGTCTTTCTATAATATTTAATATGTATCTTGCTATATCTGTTCTGATGTTAAATTATAATCATCATTTATATCATTATAGGCTATATATTTTAAATATATTATTTATTTAAAATATAATTTTATTTCAATTTAAATAATTAAATTATATTTTTTATAATTATACGGTTGGACAAAATAATGTGACCCATATTAAAGGGGTTAAGGCTACAGTAGGCTACAGTGAAAAAACAAATGTCGTTGTATATCAGTGTAGTATAAGTTGTGTTCAGCAATGTTTAGTACAAGGCAAGCCGTCGGTGAAATGGGTGACTTGACAGAAAAAAAATAAAATAAAAAATCTACTCATGGAAGCCCATTTAGCAGGAGCAACTGTAACCTTAACAGCCCAATCGTTTGGTGTTTTAAGAGCTACAGTCTTTACATTTATAACTGTATACACTGGCAAGACTTCAGCAGCAAAGATGAAAAGTGCTTGAAAACCAAAAGTGAATGAAGAGGATCATCAATCACTAAGAAGAATTGTGTCCAATCAACACAATACTGCTGCTGCAAAGTGACAGCAAACCTCAGTATTCACCTTGAAAACCATGTTTCCATAAAAACAGACCACAGAGAACTTCACAAAGCCAACATTTATGAAAGATCTGCAATTGCTAAAACACCAAACTGGATCACCAAGATGAACTTTAACATGCCCTTGCCAGACAAATCACTTGACTCGAATATTATGAAACCACTGTGAGCAGTTTTGGAGAGAAGAGTGAGAAGCAGATTCCCTCCTTCAACATCTCTGAATTGGCAGATGTTCTGATAGATGACATTCAGCTGGAGACTATTGAAAAGTTGTATGAATGTTGTAAGCTGCATTAAAGACAAATGATTTTAAAACACCTTAATGAAGAAATATTGCCCATTTCCGAGGTGTTCACATTATTTTGTCCGACCTCTGTATTTACCAACATATTGTATATCTCACTAAAACATTTTAAAATGTCCCATGAAGCTGTGAAGATTTCTGAAAAAAAAAAACTATTGGACCACAGTTTTGAATTTGTTGAATTACAATTATTCCATTCATTAAAAATGGACAGTTCAAATTGATTCATGGAAACTAATCAGCCTCATTGATTCATTAACATCATTTTTGATACACTAGGTCTTGAACACTATTAAAACTTATCCATTTTAATACTCATACTCATTAGCCGATAAGGAGGACCCAAAACTAATAATGATCTAATGATGCAAACTTTATGAAACTTAATTAAACACATTAAATTCACAGCAATATTCATAATATGTAAACTGCAAATCACAAGCAAAATCATCACAAATACTGTATACTATGAATATTCAATATATCGCCCAGCTTTACTACAGCTCCAACATGGCAAACGAATGCTCTGTTACTGCAGTAGAAACAATTATTAACTAGACAAAGAAATCTTGAACTACGGTAGTCCAAAATGTCCACACGGTAAAGCTATCTTTATAATCATAAGTCCTTGAGCAAACTTCAATGCGTTCAATCTCTTTATTAAACACCTATGGAGAACAAGAGATGTTCACAGCTGTGAATAGATTCTGAATCCAGGCTTTAATGACCACATCATGAACGCTGCTGAAGTGTTCTGTCTCCCAACATTTCATATCTTGTCAGAGATAAACCACCACAGGCAATGTCAGATTGACAGACAGATTGACTTTAATTATAAACAAATACAGAAAGCAGAGATATCACAGCCGTACTTCCTGCATTAGCGTGTAGATATAAATAAACACGCAATCTGTGCAATCTGGAATATTAGTCATTTGGTTTTCAAAGTCAGAGCAACCAACACAGCTAATGGAATTACAAATTGAAGCCATGAAATCAAGAACTCACTGAGAAGCGGAACCTTTTCTCTCAATTGAAGAAAATTGCTGAGTCCATCTCTACCTGCCTTTCTACTGGTGAGGATTTCTGGGAGTCTAAATGTGAGTGGGCATGAAAATTGGGATATTTATAAACAGCTTTGATTCTTTAGAATGTTTAGAACTGAAGAAAAAACTAATTAAACCTACTCAAATAACTTTTGCTCACTTGAAAACTTAATATTCAGCATTTGCATATTGCTCACATCTGCAGAAGCAGAAATGCTGTTGGCAAGAAGGTTTTTGTCACACCAAAAATAGGTGAATATAATGCTTGCGTAATATTCTCTATAGTAGAGCGTATGATTTCATTGTGGATTACTTGATCATTTTCACTCGGCAGAAAGTTCCGGCGCAGATGTTTCAACAGCCCTGCAGCCTGAGAGAGACAGTGAATAGCGTGAAGCCTGCTGTTTTCTAGAGAGCTCACACAGCGTGTGCCGGATGAGCCCATTTGTATGAGAGGAGACAAACTCTTCAGCCAAACTGCGGTACAGAAGATAACCAGTCATTTTCCTCATTGACGGATGTCCGAATAATCGGTGCACATGATTATTTAAGGAATCTGGAAGAATTACAGGCTAAAAATATTACTTATTAGTATGCATCTAATTCACTGAACTTAAAATTGAAAATTATGTGACCTAATACAATTAATTAAGCCACAACTGACAGCAAGTTAATTAAATAGTTTGCATGAGCTGCGTTGATCAAAGTGAAGGGATGCCACTTTCATCTGTTTGTAATCTACAACAAACACTCAGAGTGGATTTTGCATTTACTAAGAAAAAAAAATCACATGAGAAAACTGCCCCCTCAATGGTCTTTAAAAGGCATTTTTAAAGGAACATACGTTGATTGTTTGTTGTCATCTTACTGTGATTGTTGGAAGAAGTATTATTGTGAGACATTCTTGGAGGGCATTTGTTTTAGGTGAGTTTACGTTAAAGATTTACAACATGATAAAGCTTAAACTTGTAAAGAATGTGGTCTAACATTGTTTCTACACCGGGTGTGCATCGGCTTGCCTTGAAGCCACTTTTTCACTCATCTCTGACAAGCAACAGACCGGAAGTCATTCATTACCAGTGGAGAATTGTATGGGAGCTGCATGGAGCTCCGATATATAAAGTATATGTAGAACTTTTATATGCATAAGCACATATTTAATCAAAGCTATTAGTGTGAAATAAGCACTACCTATATTTTTCCACTAAATTTTATTCCATTGACCTTGACTCAAAATATACCATTCAAAATTTTGGGGTCAGTAAGTATTTTTTTTTTTTAAGAAATTAATATTTTCATTTTAAGAATGAATTAAACAGATCAAAGAAGTGACAGGCTTTCACATTGTTACAAAAAAATCTATTTTAAATCAGTTTGAATTTATTTTCACTTTTAATTTTTCTGTTCATCAAAATCCTGAAATAAGACAGCTATATCACAGTTTACACAAAACTATTAACATTAATCATAAAAAGAAATACACTATATTGCCAAAAGTATTGGGTCGCCCCCTTCTAACGAACAGGTTTGACTACTTAGTAATTTCTATGAATACAAATCTTAATGTTAAAGCATATAATGATATTCTAGGAAATTGTGTGCTTCTAATATTATAGCAACAGTTTGGACAGGACCCTTTTCTATTCTAACATGACAATGCCTCTGTGTATAAGGCAAGGTTCAAAGTTGAAAATGATTTATTCAGTCAGTGTGGAAGAACTTGACTGGTCTGCATAAAACCAAGTCCTAATCCCAGTTTAACACCTCTGGTGTGACTGTAAATGCAAACCTTGAGCCAAAAACTCATCACCAAACACCAATGACTTGTACACTTCCAAAACTGTTGTAACAGAGATGGAAATGCAATTTTTAAATACATGAATTATGTTCCCATCATTGTTGCCACAGATTTGGAAGTGCATTTTTCTGTTCTAAAGAAGGGGGTGTCCCAATACTTTTGTCTATATAGTGTATGTACAAGTCATTTGTTGGCAAGTCATTTGAGTTTTTGGCTCAAGGCCTGCATTTACAGTCATACCAGAGGTGTTAAACTGGGATTAGGACTTGGTTTTATGCAGACCATTCAAGTTCTTCCACACTGACTGAATCAGTAATTTTCTTTTTGAACCTTGCCTTATACACCGAGGCATTGTCTTGTTAGAATAGAAAAGGGTCCTGTCCAATCTGTTGCTATAATATTAGAAGCACACAATTTCCTAGAATATCATTATATGCTTTAACATTAAGATTTGTACTCATAGAAATTACTAAAGTAGTCAAACCTGTTCGTTAGAAGGGGGCGACCCAATACTTTTGGCAATATAGTGTATTTCTTGAGCATTAAATCAGATAATGACTGATTGAGTTTAAAATTATTTCTGAAAGATCATGCAACACTGAAGACTGGGGTAATGGTTTCTGATAATTCAGTTTTTCCACTACAGGAATTAATTGCAATTTAAGATATATTACAACAGAAAACAGTTATTTTAAATTGTAAAAAATATTTGACAAATTCTGGTTAAAACAAATTATGGTCAAACAATTTTTTTTTTTTCAAAAACATTAAAAAAATCATACCAACATTTTGAACGGTAGTCTCCTTTTTTTTCAATATTTATTAAATAATTATTTAGGTTGATTCACTAGTGTTCTACAAAACCAAACTGTGACAGAAAAAAAACGTACCAGGTTCTGAATCAAATACTCCAAAGGGTGTGAAAATACTATTAAAGTCTGTGGTATAATTCACTTATAACATTCATTTATTTCAATGTTCTTGGCACACACACACACACACACACACACACACACATAAATATACATGTAACACATACACACATACATATCAAATACCACTGAGATACAGTACAAAGTAATCAAAGATATCTAATCCCACACAAGTGTCCCAGTAGAATGTAAAACTCAGGCAGACAGATAAAGGGCGGACTTGATCTTAAATCAAAGACTAAGGGGTGTCTGACCTGTACTGAGCTTGGAAGTGCTCCTGTACGAAACTGTGTCGAGTTCCAGGCTGCTGTGAGTTTGCTGGGCCGGGACATGAACTCTCCTCCAATCCCACAGGACCCTGAGAGGTTCAAGCAGAAGGAATGAATGTAAAAAATATATTTAGCTGTTTTTCACAGTGGTTTTGGGATGTATAACTACAGTTTACATACAGAAAGTTCAGATTAGACATTGGAAGCACTGAGATTGACTGCAGAAAAATATTTTTATACAGCCAGATTTATCCCCCCCCCCCCTGAATTTAGAAAAATACAGGCTGTGAATTAATATCTAACTGAGACAGATATAGCTAGTGTCAAAATACACTTATTTACCATTCATAGAAATATGATAACCAAACTATGGAGATATTGACACAAAACACATCAACATTCATAAAATTCATATGAATTATAGTTAGGTTTAGAGTTTTTTCTGCTGGGTGTTTTTGGCCTAGATTTCTTTGGACTTTGTATCTAAACTTTTCATTTTCTCCTCTTAAGTGTAAATTTCCTCCCGAAGTTATGCTGTTCATGTTTTTATCACTTTCGACTGCCTCTCAAGGCACCTTGTCCAAGGCATAACACCAGTAAACATAGAGAAAGAAAACAAGTAGTTAAAATTAAAAAAAGAAAACATGCAAAGCAGTACTGCTGATTCAGTTACTAGAATTATGTAAGTACATAATGGATTAAGTTCCTGAAAGAAGAGAGAAACTATAGCTGAAAGTATAGGTGTCATGAAAATTTAAAAAGGACAATGTCTTTTCAGTTTTTGATATCATCCTGTCAACTGATTTCATCAGAATACTCTTATTTGGAATTATAAAATGGATAGCTCCGGTCCTTGATTCTGATTGGTTGAGCTGTGTTCGAAGCTGTTGTAAATTACTCTACAAACATACACCTTTGTTTACATCTGTGTGTTGCTCGGCAACCACTTTGTTGCAACCACAACCGTTTCTGAGGAAATACATTGCTTGCCGGAAGAATCCGCTTTGCGTCGTGCCTAACAACGCTCCTTAGCTGTTATAAATTCACTGTAAACCACGGCTTCTTGGGGCTTATTGCTTTAATAGGGGCAGTTGTGGCCTAATGGCTAGCGAGTTGGACTTTTCTGTTCAAGCATGGCAATAGGTCTCTTTACAAAAAATTTAAATTACATTAGTGCAGGGTAAAGCTATATAGTTCCACTACAGATCTGTGCCTATTATATTTGCATGCTCTTTTCTCAAATAACACATCTTACCTTTTCTGTTTTGTCTGTTTTTGAAGTTGCTGTTATATAATTTACAAGGAAATAACAATTTAATTGTTCACTCTTGAAGGTTCTTCAGATTATAAAAAGGTAAGAAAGAGATGGTTCTTTAAAGAACCTTTGACTGAATGGTTCTTTGCGGAACCAAAAATGGTTCTTCTATGGCATCACTGTGAAGAACCTTTTAAGCACCTTTATTTTTAAGAGTGTTTGTAACTTATATGGCCACTCAGACCTCTGACTCATTGAGATAATATGCAAATATTTACCACCGAATGGTTTCTATTCTCTGATCCCTGTGTCTCACGGGAGCTGGAGAATACAAACCACCTGTTGGTACATTTCAGCATATTATCTCAATGGTATTTACTCAGTCAGTCCTTTCCCTAGAATCACCACATCACGATAAATTATTAAAAAAATGACATTTTTTTACATTTACATTTACATTTACATTTAGTTATTTAGCAGACGCTTTTATCCAAAGCGACTTACAAAAGAGGACAATAGAAGCAATCAAAATCAACAAAAGAGCAACAACATGCAAGCATAAGGACAGTCTCGCGTTAGCCTAACTAACATATAGCAAGGTTTTTTTTTTTTTTATTTTCTCAAGGAAAACAAGTAGATAGAATAGAAAAAAGAAAGCTAGTGTTAGTTTTTAAAGAAAAAGTATCAGTTAGAGAATAAATATGTAGTTGATAGAGGGTCAAGGGTGTGTGTGTTTTTTTTTTTTTTTTTTTTTTTGTTTTTTTTTCCAGTACAGATGCACATTTTTCCAAGAATAAATTAAACAAACAATTCTAAATGTGTCCAACTCATTCAGCTCAATGCAACAACAGCTTAATTCCGATAGAATAAAGCCATGAACATAAGTTCCAGTTCCAGAAATATAAGCGTCCAGGGTGCGAACAATCGCAGTTGTCAGTGAAGCAGTGGATCAGGTCTGTGTGATAATATGTCAATAATCTGTGTGACAAATCATGTCAAGTACATCTTTTTAACATGAATTTACCTAACCTCCTCAGGAATTAGTACTCCAAACAGGTCTAAGACACCCAGGGAATTATGGGGAGCAGGCAGAGAAAATGAAATTTTAGTCTGTACGGTGGGAGGAGATAAATGAAACAGTCAGTCAGTATGATAAAAGTCATCTGATTCTTGAATGCAAATCCTGAAACTGCAGAATTAAACCTGTCCTTACATAAAATCTAACCACAGCGGAAGAGAGGGAGATGAATTTATACCTTAACGCACAAAAGAAACTAGTACCTTTCGGGAACCAAAAGGCAGAAAGAGTGCTGTCAGGATTTGGTGCTAACAATGCCATATTCATATTGAGACTGAGGCACATAACAACCCTTTCCCAGTGCTGCTATAAATCAGGAGTGAAACAGGAAACATTGTTTGTAAGTAGAACTGTTATACAGTAAGAAATAAAGAGAGACAGAGAGAGAGATGGAGGATAACTCTTAATCTGGCTTTGGTCTCTTTCCATATTCATATCAGATGAATTGTCAAGCTTTCAATGCACACTTGAAGAAGCACCTTCTCAAAACTGGGTCAAAAGCCACTTAGCTGGACTTTAGAACAAAGAATAGATGCCTCAGTGAACAAGACTGGGCAGCATTTTCTCTCGCTCTTAAAATGTTTGTACCAAATGTAGAAATATGCTTGATATAGCCTGATAATGTTGCTTTAGGTGCTGATAGTGAGGTTTTTAAATAGCACTGACTTGCTAGTAGCAAAACACACATAATGTGTAGCACAAACTTTTATTGCCAAGAACTGCAGTGTACAGGCAGATGTCTGGAGAACATTGCTACAACATTACAATGACATTATCTAATTATCTTTCTCTGGCAGCATACAATTATTTAAAATCAGAATGGTTTAAGACTTTTGTTCACTCACCGAATATAAAATTGAAAGCAATAATTCAATTTTGACAAATTTCAGGACAGGACATAGACATCTGCAGAGATATATAATACAAAGATGCAGCTCATGTCAATGTACCTGTCTGTTTGTCTCATCACAGAACCTGGGATGAGGTTTGAATGAGTTATTGCCTTTAAAGAGATACGAGGTCAAACAGATACCAATCACCAGCATCAGCAAAACAATAGAAACCGCTAGACCACACAGATACTCATGGGTATTAGATATCAGAATGTTTCATTCAGCAGACAAACTTCAGACCAAGGACTCGTCCTTGCAGAGGAACTGCTGCTGTTAACAATGACTGTCCTCTGAATTATTCACCACTAGTCACTGAGGTTGCACATAAAAACATCAGTGTCTATTGAACATCACTGTCTTTTGTGAACCATTTCTGATTCAGGTAAGATTCGTTAAGTACAAGTCTCTCATATAAAGACAGCTGTTGTCAGTTTCTTAAATGGTATGAATTCAAGGATTCAGGTGTGCAGTAAGTAAATGTTGCTTGATAAAAAAAAATAATAAATGTAATTTGGTGAAGAGCTGTGAAACAGGGAGAGAGATGTAAGGAAGTGGAGATTGAACTGTGAGGAAAAGGGGAAAGATGTAAGGAAGTGAGAGAAGACCTGTGAGGATGTAGGGGAAGAACTGTGAGGAAAGAGATGTGAGGAAGATGAGGAAGAGCTGTGAAGAAGTGTGAGTGGGCAGGCTACAGGGAACTGCGGAAAGGTCTATAAGGAAGTAAAGGAAGGGGAATTGTGTGAAGAGTTGTGAAAGAGTAAAAGATTGTGGGGGAGTTGGGCAGAGTTGTGGAAAGGGAAGAGCTGTAAGAAAGTAGGGCTGTCTCTCTGAAAAACTGTGTGGAAAAGAGATATGTGGAAGTACCCTTGATGTGAGAAAGTGGGAGAAGAATTGTGAGGAAGTAGGAGGAGAATTGTGAGGAAGTAGGAGGAGAATTGTGAGGAAGTAGGGGAAGAGGGGAAAAGTGGTGCAAGACAACAGGGAACTGTGATGAAAGGAATGGTTGTGATAAAGTGAGAGAAGAGCTATGAGGAATTAAGGACAGAGATGTGAAGAATAGAGGAAAGAGTCATAATGAATTGAGGCAATGCCCATGAGGAAGTGTTAACAGAAAGTGTGGGCACAGTTGTGACAAAGTGAGGGAAAGTTGTGCAGAATGATCTTTGAGAAAGTGGGGGGAGAGAGATATAAAGAGAGAGATAAACAATGAAGAAGTGAGGGAAGAACTACAGTATGAGGAAGAGAAAACAGAGTTAAGAGGAAATAAAGGAGAAGGTTATGTAAGAGTTGTGAAGAAATGGGAGAAGAGCTGTGAGGAAATGAGGGACGAGTCTGAAACAAGTGAAGGCAGAGACATGAGGAAGACAGGAAGAAGGTGTGTGGAAGTGAAGGCAGAGCTAGGAGGACGTGGGGGAAAGATTTGGGGGAAAAAATCTGTAAGGAAGAGAGAAGAGCTTTGAAGAGGAAAGGTAAGAGTTGGAGGAGTTGTGAGGAAGTGTGGAAAAAATGATGAAAAATGAAAGTGGAGCTTTGAGGAAAGAGAGGGGTTATAAGGAAGTGAAGGAAGAAGTGGGAGGAAATAAGGGAAGAGCTGTGATGAAAATTTCACTGAATCTGCAAATCCTTTTTTTCCATCTGTCGGCCCACAGAGGACAGTGTGAGTACCCTGCTGCCTGTGGAGCTGGATGTTTGTAAGGAAATCCACTGAGGTTGACAGATCTCTGCTACTTGCCTTATATCTCTCTTCCTCTACATTCTCCCTGTAGTAAGAAAACAGCTGAAACATTTTCACAACAAATGAATCAGAAACACGTCAAGTACTTTACCTCTTCTCAGAGAAGTGTCTGTGTGAGTCATTTATAAATATGCACAATCCTTTATAAGAGTTGATAAAAGTTATTCCTTATTGGTCAACAATTCCGAGCTGTATGTACAGCGTATGAATACCAAAGGGGCTTTGAGGCTTTGAAAAGTATAAAACTGCTTTTAAAACTTCATCCTTTCTTAGTACTATGGGTCACCATGGGCTTTTTCCATCCCTCTTTTTCTGTCTCTCACAATAAGAACAAAGACTGACTAGACATCAGGCAGAAGTGTTTGGCACAGAACCTTGTCCCGAACACAGCTGTCAGACATATGAGTACATTTCCATCTTTCATCCAAATACTTGTTGTTCCAGTGAAATCACAAAACATAATGCAAGTAAGTCACCGTTACTAATACACAGTGGCCCCAAGGTGTACACTTAAATTACACATACAAATGCATGAATTGCAAAACAAACATCAAACCCAGTGCAATCGCCATGACACAATGAGAGCATTTCAGTTGTCAATTATGTCAATTACAATCAGTGTCAATTATGGCAAAAACAGAAAAAAATAACATAAAATGTTGCAGTTCGTTTTGAAAACAGCTGACAAAAACCAAAAATTAAGGTACTATTTTATGAACTTAATGTGTAATGTTTTTAAGTTTGACGCAAGGTATCTCCACACACTATGCTCGTTGGATGCAGTGACGTCAAATGACACATCTCGCTGAAGTCGGGGTTGATCGATCAGTCCCGAGTTCACAGGTCAGATGTCCGACTTCTAGCAGCGTTCTAGATGTTATTTACAAATAAATAGTGGTGGGAAAAATAAGAATTTTGAGTTGTCTGGAATGCAGCACTAAGACTGCATTTGATTTACCTCAGAAGTCGGAGCTGGGAATGACGTTACACCCAAGTGGACCGTGTTTCAGTAGAGAAGTCAGAAAAAATATAATGGAGTTCACTCATGTTAGCATTAGCAGGGTTGGGCAGTAATGAGTGTATGACTCAATAATGACATGGGAATATAACAGAAGCTTTATAAATATTATAGTATGTATAGCTTTCACTTTTGCTCATGTAGGAGCCATAGCAGCCATCTTAAATTCTCAAATTGGGGTTGAGCTTGAGTTCCTGAGAAGGAACTCCAACTTGGGTGAGGATTCCATTTGAAAAACCCGACACTGAACTCTGAATTTTCTAACTCAGATGACAAATCGAATGCAGCATAAATACACAGACTAGATTATCAACAGGAACTGAAACAGGTGCATAATCCACCTATTTTTATATGCATTTTGGGATATCCCATAAAAAAAAACACTGGATGGAAATGCCAAGGTGTGCATAAATTCTAAAAATGTGCATAAAAAACTTATGCACTCAACTAAGTTGGATAAATTTCTTATCCAGTAAGAAAAAATTAACTACAATGCAAACATTACAGAATAAATTCCTTAATGCGCATCAAAAAAGACGTGACTTTGTGATGGGACAGCATAAAGCTGGACCAACCAATGGACCGATCTCATTGCACAGCATCTGAAATGCTAGTTTTGTCATTCGAAAATGCTTGAGCAAAGTCTCGTCAAAGCGCTTCATTATAATTAACTCCCAGAACTGTGTTCCCAAACAGCACGCTCCGAAAATAAGATAACATGACTGCATTTTGTCTGCACGCTCTGAAGCTCGTAATTTATTGTATAAAAAAACTATTATATACAGTGCCTTCTCCTACTACAGAAAATGTATTTTTTCTTCATGTTATTAAGCACAAGTTAATCAGGAAGTGACGATTTTTTTCTCTTCAACTCACTGGATGGAAACGGTGCTTTATTCGCAAATATTTTATATGATATTCCAATTTTGTGAATACTTTTAATTTGTAATTTTGGATGGAAACATAGCTAATGACAAAGAAACAGAACTATACAGAACATAACCTCCATACTTACTATCAATAAGCAGCAAATTAGAAGTTTATTGGAGGAAAACCTTTAGTTAATTAATATACACTGAACAAAATTATAAACGCAACACTTTTGTTTTTGCCCCCATTTTTCATGAGCTGAACTCAAAGATCTAAGACTTTTTCTATGTACACAAAAGGCCTATTTCTCTCAAATATTGTTCACAAATCTGCCTAAATCTGTGTTAGTGAGCACTTCTCCTTTGCCGAGATAATCCATCCACCTCACAGGTGTGGCATATCAAGATGCTGATTAGACAGCATGATTATTGCACAGGTGTGCCTTAGGCTGGCCACAATAAAAGGCCACTCTAAAAATGTGCAGTTTTATCACACAGCACAATGCCACAGATGTCGCAAGTTTTGAGGGAGCGTGCAATTGGCATGCTGACTGCAGGAATGTCCACCAGAGCTGTTGCCCGTGAATTGAATGTTCATTTCTCTACCATAAGCCATCTCCAAAGGCATTTCAGAGAATTTGGCAGTACATCCAACCGGCCTCACAACCGCAGACCATGTGTAACCACACCAGTCCAGGACCTCCACATCCAGCATCTTCACCTCCAAGATCGTTTGAGATCAGCCACCCGGACAGCTGCTGCAACAATCGGTTTGCTTAACCAAAGAATTTCTGCACAAACTGTCAGAAACGGTCTCAGGGAAGCTCATCTGCATGCTCGTCATCCTCATCGGGGTCTCGACCTGACTGCAGTTCGTCGTCGTAACCAACTTGAGTGGGCAAATGCTCACATTCGATGGCGTCTGGCACTTTAGAGAGGTGGATGAATCCCGGTTTTCACTGTACAGGGCAGATAACAGACAGCAAGTATGGCGTCGTGTGGGTGAGCGGTTTGCTGATGTCAACGACGTGGATCGAGTGGCCCATGGTGGCGGTGGGGTTATGGTATGGGCAGGCATATGTTATGGACAATGAACACAGGTGCATTTTATTGATGGCATTTTGAATGCACAGAGATACCGTGACGAGATCCTGAGGCCCATTGTTGTGCCATTCATCCACGACCATCACCTCATGTTGCAGCATGATAATACACGGCCCCATGTTGCAGGATCTGTACACAATTCCTGGAAGCTGAAAACATCTCAGTTCTTGCACGGCCAGCATACTCACCGGACATGTCACCCATCGAGTATGTTTGGGATGCTCTGGATCGGCGTATACGACAGCGTGTTCCAGTTCCTGCCAATATCCAGCAACTTCGGACAGACAATGAAGAGGAGTGGACCAACATTCCACAGACAATCACAACAACCTGATCGACTCTATGCGAAGGAGATGTGTTGCACTGCGTGAGGCAAATGGTGGTCACACCAGATACTGACTGGTTTTCGGACCCCCCCCAATACAGTAAAACTGCACATTTTAGAGTGGCCTTTTATTGTGGCCAGCCTAAGGCACACCTGTGCAATAATCATGCTGTCTAATCAGCATCCTGATATGCCACACCTGTGAGGTGGATGGATTATCTCTGCAAAGGAGAAGTGCTCACTAACACAGATTTAGACAGATTTGTGAACAATATTTGAGAGAAACAGGCCTTTTGTGTACATAGAAAAAGTCTTAGATCTTTGAGTTCAGCTCATAAAAAATGGGGGCAAAAACAAAAGTGTTGTGTTTATAATTTTGTTCAGTGTAAAATGTTACCTGAAATGTTTTTTTTTTTTTTAGTGTCTTATGTGTCCAGAACTGTTACTTTTTGGACCACGTACAACTTCTGATATATTAATTTTAATTACTTAATATTGTCAGTCGAGCAGGATTTAAAAGCAGCCTCCCGGAAGAAATATTCCTCTGCGCCATGTCTGCTTCTGATCAGACAGCAAGAAACCCTAGAATGGCCTCTGTTGTTTGTCCACTTCCATCAACAGTCCAGCAAGGGCAGTTAATTGGTGTCCTTCAGAGCATCTTCTCTGTGATCAGAGGCATTTAAGGACTGTACAGAGATTTCAGCTCAACTCTGTAGTAGGGGTGTCCCCGACAAAGGATTTTCATAGTCGAATCAGGATTTTCGAATCTTGCCGATAGTCGACTGATAGTCGAATCATATGTTTGGGGGCGGGGCCAAAATACATTGCCAAGAGTCAAGTCAGACATTCGACAGTCATAAATACTGACTTTAACACACAGGGAAAATGTGTAAAGGACACCTCGCAGATACAAAAATAATGTTTTATGTTTTGGTTAAAAGATAGCATTAAACGTCAGCGAAACCTTAAGAATTCACAACATTTTTTACAATAGTGCTCTTGTCATAACATTATGTATATGACAGAAGTTATTAATGCTGTGTATTTGAGCTGCGTGCGCTGAAGATGACCAGTAGAGTGAAGCATCTGATAGCAGGTTTTTAATCAATGGGATTTAACTCATCATTTATCTCAGAACAGCCTACGGTTCATTATTTATACAACATAACGTTATATTACGACTTATAGGCTATCTGCAAAAAGTGCCCTGAATGCATGAACGTGTCTGCGCGGCTCTGAATGAACTCCTTTTGTGGACGCGTGTTCTTCACACAACAACGTGCAGAAACACGGCAACTAAACTCTAAAAAGTCACAGCGTTTTATCATAATAATGTTCTCATTATAATGTTATGTATATGACAGTCCCAGTCATGGGTTATTAATATTCTGCATTGTTGTTTGTCCTGCTCGCGCTGAAGAGATAATCACCATACAATGAAGCGCTTTACTGCAGCGCAACTCAACCAAGTAATGCATCTTATACGAGATGAATAATATATACACGATATAAACAGGCTGAAATGTTTTGAAATCACTTGTACCCTACCTGATCGAAAAAATCCAGTCTTTCACTCTGTCTGTGTCAGTTTGAGTCTTGTTAAAGATTTAATTCCCTGCCGCCAAGATGCTCCTCTGTCGGTCATGGGTTATGGAAAGTGAAACTTAAATGGTGGTTGGATTTATTCACGTACGTTAAAATATTTATTTAAAGCTTCCTTTTTTTTCAGATTCTTATTTACAGGCTGTATATTAACTTATTGGGAGAAAACCGGTAGTTCTGTGTGAAATCAAACATTGAGCACCCCCATATTGCCAAAATTGCATGATCATAACACCCCGCGAATATTCGACTGTGAGACTGGGAGTTGAATCAGGCTCCTCCTATCGAAGCATAGAATCATTGACTATTCGGGGTCACCCCTACTCTGTAGTTGTGTTCTTTCTTTACCAGAACCCCCTCCAAGAACCTTTTATTCCTCCATCAGTTGGGCAGCACCAACAGTCATGTGAAAAGAAAAGGTGGGAGGTCAGCGAGAATGGAGGTACAGACAGGGAGGCATGTAAAGAGGGATGAAATGCTAGTCTTGCAGGAAAGCGGCTGACTCACAGCTATTCTTTCAGACACACAGAGCAGCTGCTAATTCAGGCTATTCAGCCGGGGCTTACGGTATCACAGCAAACACTGGCACTCACAGGAGAGGAAAAACCCTGACAGGCATTTCACTCTAACAACCCTCTATCTCTGTATTTGTTTATCCATATGTCACTTTATCCAGCTCTCCATTTTTCTGTTTCTGAATTTCGATTAGACATTCACATACCCTCTCTCTCTCCGAGTCATCTCACTCCCTGCACTCACTCTCCTCAGGGCTCCTCAGAGGCTCTGATCTGCTGGGTTTTTAGTGATTTGTTATTCATTGAGAGAGGTCACGCACCTCTTTTCATCCAGAAGCACATCGGCTGGAGAATGTTCCGGGACTTTTATTACATTACCTGGCTTGCATGTCTTGAGTCAAAGAGCAGAGTAGAGCAGGATCTTCTTGCCTTTACTCACTCTGCCTATGAATGAGTAATAAAAATTCTTAAAATCCCAGGAACATTCATTTAGTCTGTTCCTATTTTCATGGTCTGTGTAAAACATTTTATTTGTATTGTGCAACACTTCTCGATGTCACAGCGTTTGCTGAACTAACTCATTCAGCTGCATAGTTTCAGAGATCCTGCTGTTATTTTTTAAATTTATATTTCTTTACCAAGTTAGGAGTTTCTATCAGTGCTGCCTGCATCGCTTTTCAGCAGCAGGGAGTTATACAGCAACTACTGGAAATTCAGGACATTGGCAAAAGTAAACATGATTTTGAAGCCTGGTTAGTAAGTGAAATCTATTTGTATAGCACTTTTCACAATACACATCTGGGCCATTAGAGTTGGTCAATATGAAGATATATAACAATGGTATTAACGATCCTGTGAATTTAAAAAAAAAATGAAACAAAGACCTTGATAAATCATTTATAATAAGATCTATAACATGCATTCACAAAATAGAGGGGAAATAGATGAAAACTTTAAGAGATATTAAATATTAGTTGGTTTTATTCTAAGCGAAAGTAAGAAGCAGAGAGTAAGTATTCATGAAAATATGATAACTTGCCTTAACTGGTTTGTCAAAAAGTTTGATGGGAAGTTAACATTTTTCAAATTTAATTAGCAGTCATTTAGGTGGCAACGTTGAGAAATGTAGGGTATGGCTTTAATTTCAATTTAAGTAACATCTCAATATAGAGACATGACACATTTCAGAAAGAATTACTAAATTGTAATGTCTATCCATACTGTGATTGAAAATTACTCATTGCATTCAGTTATCTTATGTTAAGTTATCCTTATGGGCTGCAGACAAAAAACAAACATACAATGCAACCACTGTAGTATTTGCATACAAATGAATTACATAGCTCTATTTATTAAATCAAAAACATACAGTGTGGCCAGACTTATTCCCAACACAAATGACTAGGAGCAGGTTCTTTTAATGGATAGTTTAAAAAATATTGGTTACTGGTTTGAATCAGTCTGAAATACTGCCCTTTATAACTTGTAATTGTAGAATACTGCTTTTGATATCAGAATCAAATCGAGAGACTGAGAACCTGAATCAAATTGGAAAATCTGTGTCAGTACCCGGCTTTACCTATCACTGCTCAACCCATGTCACTTCTGGTTTTCCAGTAGATAAAAACTAGGAGCAAGCCTAACTGTGAAAGATTCTGCAGTAGTAGAACTTGATTCCAAATAACTTTTACAGGGTATTAAAAGTTGCTCACAGTTCTGTAAAATATCAGTTTACATACCAAAGCCATCTAAGGAAGATTGCACAGCAGGCTTAGTCTACTAGAGACTTGCTGGCCAAATCTAGCCTCTGAACAATTTTATGGCCCTCAGATTGATTTAGATGGCATAGCTGCAGTGTTTTCAGTGAGATCAGAGCATTTCAAAAAGCACTCAGTGGTCATCAATTTGTGGACTACGGTCCATATTCAGAGCTTTTCTGGCCATAATTCAGCTGCAGTAGTTTCTCAAACATGAACCAGTGCATCTATTTGATGTCTTATCCAATCATATATATTCATGCTATGGTCAAACCTGTAGACATGTGATAAGATGAGATGCTGATGCTATGACTCAAAAGCATCAACTGTACATTTCCCATCTATCACCACCCTCTGCCACTAATTACATTAAATATGTAGAAAAAAGCACAACAAAACATGTTGGAGAGCACTGCTAGAATGAGACCATATTGTTAATGCAATCTGTATTATTTACAATATTATCTAAAGCAATTGATAATTCTAACACAAGGTTTAAAGAGAATATTTTATTAATAGTACTGCATTGAGAATTACATATTGAAATAATTACAAATGGTGTGGTTGAAACCAGGATGCATAATGTAATTCGATCTGAGTGAAAGAGCTTTAAAGTAATGGTAAAGCTTTAGTAAACCAACATGGAATTTGTGGTCTGGCCTGATGGCCTAATGGCCTAAAGTAAAGAAGAAGAGCAGGAAAAAAAATAATATAGCTCCAGAAGGGCATTTGACATCTACAACAATGAGCAAAGGCTTGCAACTCATCATTGTCATCAGTGTGGTAAAGACTGCAAAATGACCCTTTTGGTATAGGGGTTGGAACACGGAAATGTAGATAATTTTCAACCCTAAAGATATAGATCCTGAGCATATACACACTACAAAAGTTTGGGGTTGGTATGATTATTTAAACCTTTTAGAAAGAAGTCACTTATGTTCACCAAGGCTGTACAAATACAGTAAAAACTGTAGTACTGTGAAATCTTATTACAAATAAAATAACTGTTTTATATTTGAATATATTTTCAAATGTATTCTATTCCTGAGATGGCAAAGCTGAATTTTCAGCTTTATTGTCACATGATCCTTCAGAAATCATTCTAATATGCTGATTTGGTGCTCAAATTACATTTCTAATTAATATCCCAGTTGGAATGAATAGAAATCCCTTTGATGAATAGAAAGATCAAAAGATCAGACATTTACTGTCCATTTCCTGTCTTTAGTGTCACTTTTGATCAATCTAATGCATCCTTGCTGAATTAAAAATCTTACTGGCCTTGAACTTTTAAACAGTAGTATATATACATATACTGTGTAAACACTATATGTGACCCTGGACCACAAAACCAGTCATAAGTGTCAATTTTTCAAAATTGAGATTTCTACATCATCTGAAAGCTGAATAAATAAGCTTTCCGTTGATGTATGGTTTGTTATGTATATGACAATATTTGGCTGAGATACAACTATTTGAAAATCTGCAATCTGAGGGTGCAAAAAAATCAAAATACTAAGAAAATTACCTTTAAAGTTGTCCAGATGAAGTTCTTAGCAATGCATATTACTAATCAAAAATTAAGTTTTTCTATATTTACAGTAGGAAATTTACAAAATATCTTCATGGAACATGATCTTTACTTAATGTCCTAACGATTTTTGGCACAAAAGAAAAATCAATAATTTTGACCCATACAATGTATTTTTGGCTATTGCTACAAATATACCCCAGCGACTTAAGACTGGTTTTGTGGTCCAGGGTCACATATATACATTTACCAAAACTTCTTTGATTTGTTTCTTGATAGATAGATAGATAGATAGATAGATAGATAGATAGATAGATAGATAGATAGATAGATTTAGAGAGAGAGAGAGAGAGAGAGAGAGAGAGAGAGAGAGAGAGAGAGAGATCTGGCCCTTGAAAGAAAGTAGCAGAAACGTTCTGCTGTATAGTGACTATACTGTACCAGTCAAACAGCTTTTGAAGAGCAGTGAGCCTAATCTTGTACAATGAAAGGAACAATGCAGACTGTTCTGTGGTAAAATAAAATATGTGGGATCAGAGCAGATAACATTTCCACTTTACTCCTGAGGAATAATTTTATAGGTCTGCAGAGGAATGCATTACAAAAAGACTCAGAAACATTGTCACGTCACCACAATATTTTAAATGCTTGGGTGTTTATAGATAACCACAAATGCCACACAATATATAGATGATACTACCAAACCCATGGAAGAAGAGCAGCTGGGTGCTGATCAGTCAGTCATTCAGATGATAAATAGAGCATACAGCTGAGATGACTGGAAAAATGCACCAAAATCCCAAAAAGCACCTGAGAGTGAACACGCATACATGCACACACAGTGAGGATTCAAACCCCTGCTAGGCGAGTAATCTCTAGACCTCTCCGCGATACAGCATGCCAGCCCACCATCCTATACACCCCCACAGCGAATGTAATCCAGCTGAGATTAGATGCGATTCACAACACACACAAACACGCGCGCGCGCACGCACACACACACACACACACACACACACACACACACACGCGCACACACACACACACATACATACATCCAAAATACACACCCACTCACAGCATGAGCTATACTGTGCTTTATAGAGACAATCTTTAGCTGCAGGAAGGGATAACTGAGGTGACAGTTTCATCTCCTCTCACAGGGGCCTCATGACAGCGGCTCACTGGCTCACCTTATAGGCATAGTTCAAAAATTTAAATTCTGACATTGTTTTTTCAACCTCAAAAATGAAAGGGTTTTTAATTTAGTCATTCCAATCGTATTCAGCAATTGTGCTGCTTCAACTGTTGTATATGATCTGATTAATGAATCTGCAAAAATATTTTAATCAAAAGACAACAACTGTGACTAAATCAAGTGTGTAAAAATGTACATTATTCCTAACATGTATGACTTTCTTCCTGAAGAAGAAATTCAATTAAATGTCCAAACTGCTCTTTTAATATATTATAAAATATTTTGTAAATATATTGCAAAATGTTTTATTTATTTGTTTACATTTTTAGCAAAGATTCATTTAAAAACGTTGCGTGACAGACTTTTACATTGTTGTTTTTTTATGAATGCTGAACTTTCGATTCATTAAAGAAACAGCAGTAACACTGCTTTCAACATTGATAATAATATTAAAGGTTTCTTAAGCACCAAATCAGCATAACCAAATGATTTTTGAAGGATAATGTGACACTTAAAACTGGAGTAATGGCTGCCCTGGAAACTCATATTTTCCACCACAGCAATAAATTATAAAAATATATTTAAAATAGAAAACAGTTATTTTACATCATAATATTATTTCAAAATGTTACTGTTCTTACTATATTTTCTATTAAATTATTGCAGCCTTGGTGAGCATAAGATACTTACTGACTCTAAACTGTTGAACAGTTCTTAACATTTGAAGCATTCTTAAAAAGAATCAAATTGAGGCCAAAGAAAACTTCTGACTTATCTGACACTGATTTGAAAATCTTTACTTGAGAACTGATTAAAAAACAGCATTAGGACACAGATGCACACCAGAAGAGCCTTGAACATGCACACACACACACATATATAAAATCAGCCCACACCTCCACCAACCACACACACCTCCATCACTAACACATACTCTATTGCTCACGCCTCACATCAAAGAATAGACAAAAGTTTAGATGCCTCTGAATATTTTAGTTGTTCTCTGCACTATTTAGGGAGTTTATCTGAAATATTCATCGGTTTAATCAAATTTTCCAAAAAAAAGTGTTAAATATTTCAAGCAGCAGTGAAATCCATTATAGGCCCTTTAATAGTATCTAGGGAACATGTATGTGTGTCAGGTGGGTACCTGCTAGCTGAGGGTTTAAATGGACACCAGTGGCACATAATCACAGGAGACAGACATTATTATGAACAGTTCAGATCACAGACATACACTTTATTACAAATTTATACAGTTTTATTCACTATGCGTTTTCACAGTATAAATATATTATAGACTTTTTCCATAGTTTTTGCACTATGCAAAAAGTTTACAACACTACAATGAAATGTTATCTCAATTTTAGCCACTTTTAATCTGCAATTTAGATAAAATCACATTAAAAAAGTCTCTGTCACAAAAGAATGTATCGAGTAAAAGCAATATAATATGATGGAAAAACTAAGGGGAAAAAAGCAAAACATCTCACAAGGGGGTCATTAAAAGTCTATTATGTTTAAAAGTGCTTAAAATACACCTATTCAGCTCTAAAGGGTTCATAAAGAGGGTAGGATGTCATTATGCAGTGTATGGTGCAGTTTTAAAGCACCCCTGAGGTTTCAGGAGCGGGTGATGGCGAGCCACCGGATGTGCATTCTGCCCTCTCAGCTGATCAATTCCCAGGCTAATGTTCCTCTCTTTTGTGGCATATGCCTCCCTCTCTCTATGACTTCTACCTCTCGCTCTCTCACTCACTCTCTCGGTCTCTCTTAGGTTGAACTTGTTAAATATTCATAATGCCTCAATCTCAGAGCTGTGTTTATAGAGGCTTGTCCAAAAGTGATCTAGTGTGACAGAGTTCACTGTTTCTAAAGAGCTCTCTTCATTGTGTGTTTGACCTAGAGGGCCCCTACTGAAATAACTAGGTAGCCATCACTCCACTATTGTTTTACAACAGATGTTCTTGGGACAATGTCTGAATTCATAGCAGAACTGAAATAGTTGGCAACTCTTTGGGGACAAGACCAACATACACACTGGTTGTTGCATTGTTGGTAGCTATACGAGTAGGCATTTAAGTCACTGATTATGCTAACTAGGGATTTGCTAAACTATATCGACCACTTAGTGGGTTGTGTGAAGGATTGGTCAACCAAGGAGGCTTGAAAATTAAAGTTCCATTAGACCTTGATCAAACCCAGCTGGCACATGGCCAACATTTAATGTTAAAACAGTTTGGTAACATTTTATTTTAAGGACCGATTCTCACTATTATCTAGTTGCCTGTTATTAACATATTGGCTGTTTATTAGTACGTATAAAGCACATATTCTGCATGACCATTCTACATCCCTAATCCTACCCAATACCTAAACTTACTTACTTATTAATATAAGCAGCAAATTAGGAGTTTATTGAGGCAAAATTCGTAGTTAATGGTTTGTTAATAGCGAGAATTGGACCTTGCTTACTTATTAATATAAGCAGCAAATTAGCAGTTTATTGAGGCAAAATTCGTAGTTAATGGTTTGTTAATAACGAGAATTGGACCTTAAAATAAAGTGTGACTGCATTGCCAACAATTTTAATGCGAAATGTTGTAAAAAGTTAACAAAATATTTCAACATTGAAATTTTATCCAAGATCTGTATGAAAGACAATGAAAAAAAACATTGTGAAATCAATGTTGATTCCATCTGCAAAATTTAAACAAAATTCAAAAGTGACTTAACCTTGACCCAGGATGTTGATTCACCCACAAAAATTTCTTAGAAGGTGTTAACACAGAGCACAGAGCACATTCTTGCATTCCAAAACTGCTAGACGAAGCCAAAGACACATTTTTAAAATGTTCAACTATTTTTAACATGATACTACGAGCCGTTGAAACTGAGAGATGTTACACACTAATGATATATTATAGACTATATTTGACTGATAAAGAAATAATAGATACTAAATAATAGCTATAAGCTTTATTGTACAAAACAGTTGTTTTTGTAACAAAAAAGGAAAAATAATGGAAATATTGCTTAGAACAGATGATTTTTTTATACTTTTATTTATAGGATTTTCCACAAATTGCAAAATATCAAACACTTTAGAATACTGTTGTACATTTTGACATATGTAGAGAAAGAAAGAAGATAAGCAGGGATCCAGGATGATTGGAACAATTATTGACCCCAAAAAATATGAAAGAAAAAAAAGAAAAATACCCCCCCCCCCCAAAAAAACAAAAAAAAAACACACTTGTGCCAATCAAAATAATTGTTTAAACAACAAACTGAAAGTCTTATTACAGGAGCCGTCACACAGTAGAGAAGAATGTAAAAATTAACTATCTTCCAGTATGTAGGGAGTGTATGTTTCCATATATCCAAGGAGAGAACCCCAAATTTTATAAAAAGAACAGATGATTTTAAGTACAACAGCAACTTCTTGAAATTTAATACTGAATGCAGTGTAGCAGCGATACCTTAAAGGGGAAAAATGTAGTGCCATAAATTCTCAGAGATGGCTGGAGCATGCAGAACTGAATCATTCCTTTATAATATGGAAAATAGTGGATATTATATTCTTCAAAAATTCACCTGCTGTGTTCCACAAAAGGAGTCATATTTATATATATAAGAAGTCATGGGTTAGGAACAGCATGAGGGTTAACTATTCCATTTTTCCATTTATCATTCATGTTATCAAAATTCTCTTTAAAGCTGAATGATTTCCAGATATTTTGTCACTGTGTGAAAGAGGTTTGGCACAACAGAATCACATGATGCATGTGAGGCCATCACGACAAAAAAACAACAAAAAAAAAACCTTATTCAAAGGGTGGGTCACTAACTTTCCTGTTTTTAACTCAGAATCGTATTATTTGTTTATTCTTCACTCTAAGTCTTCAGAGCCACTACGAGTCTGAAGGAAAGTCCAGACAGCTGGGATCAGATTAGGACAGCAGTCTCGCCAGAGTCTCTTCACTTCAAGCGAACAGTCTTGGCTTTACATTCAGAGTCTTGCAGATTAAACACGCCACCATTGGGAGAAGCCATCTGATTGACATGGAAAGAGACCAAATATAGATTTTTATTTATTTATTTTTTCATAAGGCATTTGGGGACAGCCTAATCTGAAACCAATGATACCATAATATAATAATAATAATAATAGCCCAGCACACAGTGTGGCAAAAGTGGCAGATCCGTCAAAAAATGCTGAATCATATAGTGATGTGCCTTTATCTGGAAACACACCAATAATAACAAAACTAATAATGAACTAAATCAAATACAAATAAAATAAAAAATAAGCTTTAATGAACATTATATTAAAAATACAATGCATGGATGTCAATGTTTAGACCTTCCACACAAGAAAACATGCTTCTGTCTAACACCCGCTCCTCAAGCAGGATGCACTTCACATACAGTAGCTATATACTGTTTGCACCAAGTATAAATAGACACTGTCAAAATATAGTTATATAAGAAATATTATATAAGAAATATTCTTGTATAGAGTTACACAATACATATCTATATAGAAACTAAATAGAATGTGTTAGATAAATAAGTTGATATACTACTATGTAAGTCCCATCCACATCCAGTTCTGCTCAAATACAATATAAAAACAGCTAAATATGTTTAATCAGTTAACCATTGCTACAGATAAAGATACGCATAATGACTCTGTTTCCACCTGATGGTATCAAGATGCATTTTGAGTGATCTGATCAAAAGTAGTCAGCTGAGATACATTTATTTTTCCTCTTGGTATTAACATGCATCTCAAATGCACATCCTGACCATTTGTCACACCCTACATCACTTTTGCGGGCCCTTGTACACTGACTCTCACAAGCCATCCAGTAAGACTGGAATTGCCGATTTTAGACAGTATTATGCATAAAAGAGTCTGTGAATAGTGTCTCTTTGGTGGAAACAGTACAGTCATAACAGCATTTATGTGAAAAGACAATTGGTCTCATTCATTCTATATGCTCTAATTTGTGCTTAAAATCTCCATATAAAGATTTTCACAAGCAAACTGTGATTCGGTAACTTTCTAAAATGTATTCTAAGTTTACGAAACAAATGTAGAAACAATTGAAACCACATGTACGCAAAACACTGCATTCTCTGGGTAGCCTTATAACCTTGTTAAGATGAAATTTTATAGATAATTCATCTTTAATATGTTTCATCATAGTCAGTGCTGCGTTATAGCTCAAACTGTGAAGTTTCTCTGTATAACAAACAAGTGTACAGATGGCTAATGAGAGGTCTGTAATCTGGGTCTCTATAAAAGGCATTTATATTTGAACTGGTTTTGAGGATGGCACACTTGGCATTGCTTAGGGATTTTGCTGTGTGCTCTCAGGCAAGAATGCATCTTTAGAGTGTCATGTTTGCTGAGAGTGATTAAAGGATGTAAAGGCAAAGTTGTGCAGAAAGCCCTTATATGGACATGTTTTGGGTGTGTTTTCTGCAAATAACTATCTTCGGGTGATTGCTTATTTAGAATACTGCACATTCATTAACATTTTGAGGTTAAGAACAAATTTATGTAAGTATTTACGTGTTGTGAATTAAGATATTTTTGGTGAGAAGTTTTCCTGTGGGTCGAATAACAAAATAACCCACACAATTATTACTGAATGAAAGACCAGTACGCCAGTCTGTGTGAACAGAACGTCCTTGGATCCATATAAGCACCACTTCCATCAAGGCAAAGAGATCTCACAGTGACTAATACGCATCTGGATTCAGTGTATAAATGTACCTGTGTGATATTTGTGACAACAGCCTAAAAAACTGAAGTGCAGCTTTGTTCGTCAAGTGTAAAACTCACTACTTCAGAAAATACTCACCCCCAGAAAGTCTATAAAAGCTCAGTGCCAATTTGACCCCTTTTATTTTTCCATACTTTGAAAGTCACTTAAATGGATGAAGGTAAATTACGGATGGACAGCTGGGCTTTGAGGCAGTGGAGGCATATATACGAGAAATATTTCCTTGAGAGAAGGTTCCATTTTGTTGGTTAAATATTAAAGTGGGAGCACTAACATGATTCTTATTGGTACAGTGACTATACATCTATATACATTTATCATGCAAACTGAAATACATTCATGTAGGCCCAGCATAGCAGGGTATAGCCAAGACAGACTGAGCGAGCTGTAATCTCTCAATCCTTTGAAGTTAACCACTGAAGTGAACACTTTCATGGCAAATCATCCTGACATTCTTTGACAAATAGCCCAGGAAAAAAACACTTGACTGCCCCCTCTCTCTTTACTCTTTTTCTCTTGCTCTTTCTCTAAAAATATTTCTAACTATGTTTAAAATATTTGACACATTTACATTGTAAATATCAGTGTCGTAGTACTCCAGACTGGACTCTGTCTCAAGTATGGGTCTAAGACCACATTTTCATGGTCTTGGTCTTGTCATGGTCTCGAGCATTTGGACTCGGTCTTGACTCAGCTTCGACCTTCTCCTTGTGAAAAAGATGTGAATATAATTGTTTTAAATGTACACTTGTAGTGTACTTCAAATCTTAAAAGTATATTTAAAAAAAATCTGTACCTTTAGATAATGCAATATTAATTCAAATAAAGGGCAAGTGTAGTTAAAGACAGTATACTATACTATGTTTCTTAGCACACTTAAGTACAGTTTAAAAAATTGTAATATGTAACAATATCAAATTTGAAGTTTTAATGTACATACTAATGCATTATAATTATAACTGTAGTTTGTTCTTTAATATTACATTTGGCATGAATATATTTTAAATGTACTAAATTGCAACTTTACTAAATTGCAACAATTACAAATATATTTAATAAATACATGACATACAAGTTTCGATAAAAATGACATTAAAATATATTTTAGTTTACCATAAATGCTTGTCAGTATAGTTGGAAGTACAATAATACAATAATAAATTTTCATTTAAATATAAATAACATGCAGTTAAGTGTCAGAAAACATTTAGTATTCAATATTCTTTTGAAGTATACTATTTCCGTAATAAGTACTCTTTTTAAAAGTATGCTAAATTATACTTTTTTGACGGACCCAACCTACTCTGACTCCAAAGAGCTGATCTCGACTACAATATTGGCAAATAAGTCATTGGCCTACTGTGTCAACAGACTGGATTGCTACAGATCTATGAAAAGTAATTTGTGGACTGAGACATGTTTTTTTAAATGGGTCTAACTTAGGTCATTAGGGCCTTCCTACAATCTCTCGCCGCTTGACAGTTATACAGCTTACTAGACGCCAAGGTGCATAATTAGGCAGTGTCGTCAAACACAGGACATATTTTTACCTTACTGAATATATTTTTGCCTGCTGAGAGTGTCTCTTGATTCACTCTAATACAACGATAATAAAGAGCTTGATCTTGAAATACTCAACGGGCTTACTCTTTACATTAATGTGATTTGCCTACATATTTCTGACCGATGTATTCTAAAACAAAATATTTATATTTCTAGAATTATTCATCTAATCAGATTTTGTTTTATTTCAGCTTTTTTTGTCAAATTAATGAAACTGATTTTAATAGCTTAAGTTTTAGTAAAAAAAAAAAAAAAGAATGGTATTAATTAAATAATTCAACTGTTATGAAACATACCTCCAACTGACAAAAAGTGGTCACTGGTGATTGTTTAGTCAATTACAATATTAACAATTAAATGGTCAACCCAGAGTCTATTTATGGTTAAGTATCAGTTTAAGGCAGACTGGAGCTATCTGAAATTGACTGACTTACAATAAAGCATGAAATATGTTCAAATAAATAATGAAGATTCCAGCTGCCATTATTAACTACCCATGAAAAATGTTACTTATAGCATTCTCTTACGCTCTGCTTCTGCTCAGATGAAAAGTTTGCACTAGTTTAGCATTTTTGCACCACTGTAATCAAACACAGGTATGTTCATTGTGTGCATAAACAATCATTAATCAGAAGCATGCAAATTAGACTATAGGCCTATCAGTAATAACAAACTGGTGCTAAATTCGCTTCATGTTGCACCACTCACTTGCAATAAAGCCATGAGACCAGACTGCGCACCAAAACTATAAAAATTCCCATTATAATCAACAATCGCAGACACGGGTTAAAGCTTTTTTTTGCTTTAAACGAGAGTCTTCATGAGAGTCTAGAACTCAAATGTCAAATTCTATGTATTCTGAAAGTGTCTAGCTGTCGTTCAGCTGTTAATAACCGTGTCTCCGTTTGGATGAGATCAGAGTGCGATGTGAGGGGCCAGAGATACGGACTCATTCTGTGATAAGTCTAAAAATGGCTCTTGATGGAGCTGCCACATTACCATGCAGGCTTGGCGTCTTCACTCGCTGCCACTACAGCAGACAAAGGCTGAAGTGTGTTCACTGCCAAAACACAGACTTCAGCTGACCTGCTGCTGTCTGACACCCTGTACAATCCACTGTGTTCTAACAGTCTCCAAACTCTGAGAAGGTGATTATGTGATTATCAAACCTGCATCTTCTTAACCACTCCAGTGAATTTTTATTAAGCACATTCCACGCTCTCAAATTCCTCATTGATTTCTAAAGAGAATAAACACTTACAATAAGGTCTCAGTGAGTTATACAGAACGCTACAACACATTCACAACACCCCCACACCAATCCACCCACTCAGTTTTCCCTCCTACACCCTCTCTCTAGCACAAAAGTTAACAAATGAAACAGGAAAACTAGTCAGCCAATGTATCATACACAGGGGGGAGTCGTGTCTTAGGCTGCAACTTCCTTCTCATTAGCTTAATGGAGTTTGAGGCCTTTAACTCAGTAGAAACAGCATGTAGAGAGACACACAAGAGATAACTGGTATGTAACTGCATGACTAGTTCCATTGATAAGACACTACATGTATGTGGGGTGCAGCATATGCAACAAGCTGTGTGCAGTAACATGAAGGGGGAACCAAATCAGTTTTAAAATGCCTGTAAATGCATTCTATAAATTCACAAAAATGTGATAATATGCAGTTTTTAACACAACTAGAGAGCTACACAGTGAAAAAATGGTTACATCTAAAAACCTATAACTGGTTTTATTCGTCAAAAATATTATTTAATATTAATATGAATTATTTAATATTAATTAATTAGCATAAATACATTTATACCAAAACTAATTTTTATTTTTATATTAAAAATCAAGTAGAAATCGCTGTGTAAAGGGATAGTTCCCCCCAAAATGAAACTTAATTACTCAATTACTTCGTTCATCTTCGGAACACAAATTATATATTTTTTATACATTATATAAATTAGATATTTTTGATGAAATCGAGAGCTCTCTAACCCTCCATAGACAGCAACACAACTGAAATGTTCCCAGGCCCAGAAACGTAGTAAGGACATCACTAAAACAGGTCCATGTGACATCAGTGGTTCCACCGTAATTTTAAGAAGCTATGAGAATACTTTTTGTGCGCAAAGAAAACGTTGTGGTGCTCTCCAAAATGGCGGAAGATGGTAACTTTGGGCGAGAAGAATTGTTGAATAAAGTTGTTATTTTTGTTTTCTTTGCACACAAAAAGTATTCTCATAGCTTCGTAAAATTGTGGTTAAACCACTGATATCACGTGGACTATTTTACCAATGTCCTTATGTTTCGGGGCCTGGGAACATTTCAGTTGCATTGCTGTCTATGCAGGGTCAGAAAGCTCTCGGATTTCATCAAAAATACCTTAATTTGTGTTCTGAAGATGAACAAAGGTCTTACAGTTTTGGAACGACATGAGCGTGAGTAATTGATAGAATTTTCATTTTTGGATGAACTATCCCTTTAAGATAATTGTTGTAGGTTATTACATCTTCAATGTTGCAATGGAATGTTTTTTTTTTTTTCAAATTAGTAAGCTGCAATATTGGACTGTAGACAATTTCTGTGGAAGTCTCAGGACCATAGAAAATGTTCGTTCAATCACTGCATTCGGTCAGAATGGGTTTTAATCGATACAATGAACTTGCAGAGTTTATTCTTGACAGGTAAGCTAAACAAGTTGAAAGTATTCCTAATATGTTGGACCTTTTATTGAAAGTAGCCGCAGTAATTTTACCTGTTGAGACATGCCTTCACTTTTATATACCCGTAACAGCTGTATTTGTGATGTTTGAATTGGGAGAAGCGTGATATGCGAAATGGACATTTGAAAACATTCTTTATTTTTGTAGTTCTGTTAGGTCACAGTCGTAACTCAGAAAGTGAACACGACAAAAAGGTATTTTAATATAATATTTGATATTGTGTGCTGAGAAAAACACTCACCTCCTAAGTAAGGATGTATTTTCTTATTGCTGTCTTAAATCGCATACTGTAGAGTAGGCACTTACATTTGGTTTGATACTTAAGTGGGACCTATTATGCAAAAATCACTTTTATAAGCTGTTTGAACACAGTTGTGTGGCCGCAGTGTGTGAAAACAACCAGCCTATACTGTTAAAAATCCACCAACTAATTTTTTTCTAAAACCAATATATCATAAACAGTCTCTCCAAATGAGCTGTTTCAGATTCTCCCTCTGTTCACGTCACCGAGGGGAAAAAGTCCCGCCCATTTGTGATGCTCTCTGCCCTATTAGCATAAACACAGCCCTGAGTGAGAAGCTGCGGTCCGCCATTACTGGAGTTATATACAATGTCAGCGCCAAAGAGGCTTTACAAGTGTTGTGTTTTGGGATGCACTAATGAACATAGGAGTCGCCATAATCTCCCCTCATCTGAGCCGAGGACACTGTGGTTAAATTTCATTTTCGAAGGAAATATCCCGGAAAAAATCTGTAATGTATCCTAAATGATTAGGAATTAATACCAACGCTTCGTGCACGAACGTCAGCTCCAGACAAAGTAAGTATCACGCGTTTGTTTTCCAAATTGCCTTTCTGAAAGAGCTTTTTGGCACTCTGTAAGGCTAATTGCTAAAGCTATCATTGTCTCTGTGTGTTTTCACTGATGCTGCCTTCAAATGCTCTCAGAATGATCGTGAAAGCAATGTGAGTCGATCACTTGAAGTTGTCGAGCTCATAATCAGAAGTGGGACTTATAAGGTTTGTGATAGCATGAGACCAGCTATGTTGTTATTTTTATCCTGTCGTGCTCCCTGTCTGTGTAATTCATAAACGCGAATTAATCATGCACAGTATAATCAGATGACTGACTTTGAAACTGATTAGTTTTCTGTAAAGATAACAGGCTTGTATTAACAGTGGAATGTTTATTTGCAAAGGTTAGCACTGCTAATGCCGGAGCTGGAGCTCTTGAAGCTCCGCCCTCTTCTCCGGGAGCAACAGCTCACTCGCATTTAAAGCAACATACTGAAAACAGTGCGTTTTGGCTCATACCCTAAAAGTGGCAATTTTAACAAGCTGTAAAAATTTATCTGTGGGGTATATTGAGCTAAAACTTCACATATACGCTCTGGGGACATCAGAGACTTATTTTACATCTTGTAAAAAGGGGCATAATAGGTCCCCTTTAATCTGTGAATATTTAAAAAAAAAAAAGTATGTTCTATATAGAAGGAATATGAATAGAATAAATTAAATTTTAGTGTACTACATCCGCCATGTCACTGTCATGTGACCTACCAGCTTTGTCGCTTTGTCGCTTTTCTTCTATTCACAACTCCTCTCACATGGCTACATAATATTTGATATTGCGAAAATATCAAATAGTAAAGTGTCCATCGAAAGCGCACTTCAGAATCCCGGTGGAAACAGTAGGTCATCCAAATACTTTTCACCTACTGTTTCTTCTTACTATGAATTCGGACATATTACTCTTTTGCCATACTGTTTTTCACATACTATGTCAATGTGAACAGTAAAGCCCACTGTGTATGGCTGTAGGAAATTTTGGTCACTGCATTGTCCCATCAATTAATTTATTTTGCAAAGCAGAGCATAGAAGGACCGAGGGTGTGTTACCTTGCTGGATGATTTGGTTTTGCTGCTGTGGTTGTTGTTGGTGGAGAGGCTGGCGTCCTCATGTACACGGTCCAGGAGCCACAGCAGGAACTCCAAAGCATCGTGTTGAGCGTTCCCCTTGAACTGAGAGCCATACTTGGACACAACACTCTAGGAAAGGAGCGGGAGATTGTGTCAGATAAATGTTGATATGGATACAGTTTTGAAACTAATTGCATTACAACTTCAATCATACAAATGCTGTTTTTCTCCTCACATCACCAGATGCTGTGGCTGAATCAGCTGTTCTGATATACGGCCATTACACTCTCTTGGAACACCACTCAGCCAATAAGATTCAAGGACCAGAGTTTTCAGTGATCCAATTATAAATGGTCAAACAAGAAGCAGTAATGTTTACACCTGGTCTTTACATGCATTTTAAATTCATCTCCTGTGACCACTTTTGTTCAGATTTCATCTATAGTACACAAATACAGCTGAATGAATGAAGCCATTACGCTGCTTATGAGTGAGCAGGAAACTAAACAAAACGAATGGAAAGGATACAATTGGTAACAGTGATTTTGGTCATAATCCGTGTTTTTGGCACAACATAGCGCAGTTAGAATTGATTGTTTTGGTTCGCTTTCTTAAACACGTCCCAGAACGCTCACGTGTTCAGTGGGTGGCAAATAAGCCTTTTGGCGCTGTTTAAACATATTCGACCACATGAGCGTCTACACTACAAAAGCAATCCTGACTGAATTTAGTAACATTCGTTTGTTAGTGTACTAAAAAGTGACATTTTAAGCTGCAAAACTGCCCAAGACAGACACCTTTTCATCTAATTATGAGTCCATAAATTGACTTACTGTAAATGAAGAGAGGTTTTCCATTTTCTTCTATGCAAACGTAAAGCCTTAAAAACTCACAGTTTAAACTTGATTTGTAGTCATTAAATTGAGGCCTAATAAAAAAACTAAAAATTACCAAATGTCCTGTGTGACTTTTGAACACAGACGGATATCAAGAACAGGTTGAACGTATGAAAAGGATTCCGAGCACATTAGCACAATGTCATAATAAGATAATAATAATCTTCTTATCTGCTTATCATATTTGGATTGATCTGGGATAGAAGCAGATTTTGGGAATCACAAAGCTTCAGTAAGACTAGAAATATATGGTTTTACTCAGTAACATAAATTCTGCTCTGGTATTGCTCTAATAGCACCTCATTTTGCAGATTTCTTCTCTTAACAAAAACAAAAATCCTTAAATATTGCATTTTCCACTCCTCAAAAGAAAAACAATATTTATTTGACATTTCATATGGTTTCAGTATCACATTAACTAGTACAAGATGTTTATTTACAAGATGAACAACATTTATCACTGTTATGGTGCTTGCTCAACTGTATCAAAGGAATGGTGCATCCATAATGAAAATTCAGCTTCATTTATTCACTCTCATGTCAAGCTTTAAAGACGGTTGCTCTTTTTTGTAATGCTATTATAATGAATGGAAACTGATGCGAAATCACCATAAAAGTGGTTCATGCAACTAAGTCATCTAAAGCCATACAAAACCTTGTGTAAGAATCTGACTGTAATACTGTAGTGTTGTCCGATTCGTGAACAAGTCATTCTTCCAATATGAATCATTTCAGTGATTCATTTACAAGTCTGTCTGTTCTGGTTCTCAAGTTCAACTTAATGACTTAAAGAAACAGTTCACACAAAAAATGAGCATTTTGTCATTATTTACTCACCCTTATTTTGTTCCAAACCTGTATTCTTCAATTTTGAAGACTGTTGTTAGCTGAACAGTTTTGCTTACCATTGACTACTATTGTATGGCAATCAAAAACACGGAGAAAATCAAAAACACTGAGACATTTCTCAAAATATCCACAGAGGAAAATCAGTCATACAAGTTTGGAATGACATGAGGGTGAGTAAATGATGACAGAATTTTAATTTTTGGGTGTACTGTTCCTTTAAGGGCATTCATACCGTTCCATACTAGATACTATTTCAGTCTCAACAGCTCACCTGCTGCACAGGTACCCTTTATCAATTCAAATGATGTCTGCATGAGTAAAACAAGTCCAAACTTCCAGAGATGTCCTCGTACACACTGATAAAAATGATTTTTTGGTTAAGTAAATACTACATAAAAACAACTGTAATTTCTACATTAAATAATTTAGTTCAGGCAAAAACTAATATAGTAAATTCTATATTAGTACTCAATTTAAGCTTGTAGAAATTAAAGTTTGAACTTATAAGTATATTTTACTTGGAATTGTTTTTTATGTTTACAAGGATTCTTTAAGTAAATATCAAAGTCATGATCCCGTTCTTCCCATCATGCACTTGGGCATGAATAATTAATAAGGTTAACTTTTTTTTGCTGTTTTTGAGATGTATTTACACTGTTTTATGGTTGCTTTTGTTGTTAGGTTTAGTAACTTACTGTTTTGGGGCATCTGGAGTTGATTTTCTACTCAAAATGACCCATTCATACTCAAACACTATCCACTGATTGTCACCGTCATTGTGTATGGTGTACCAAGTATTGAGGTCTCTGTGTTCATTTGGGTAGCAATTCTATTGAGTGGACATATTATCTTAAACGGATAACAAGCTGTCTATTTGCTTACTTACATGTTTGTGAGTGAATCACATGCTTTAATAGCATGGTTGTTATCCAGTGCTACATCCATTGAGTAAATTTTAGAAGCCATAACAGAGTAAAATGAACTTAAATATTGCAGATTCAACTTAAAATAATTAAGTAAAATGTATTCATCAAACTCTAACCGGCCATGTTAAATTTACTTATTTCCTTTGCTAATTTTACCTAACTTAGTTAAGTAGACTTTACTTAATTAAATACTTGCATTTTACTTAAAATTGATGTGTGCAAAAACTTGCCAAATAAAAATTAAGTAAATTTATTTATTGTTTTTTTCAGTGCAGCAGCTTTATGACATTTACACCTAAGAAATTTTGGCTGTAAACTACAGGCTGTAAACTGATACTAATACTACTGAACTGAAATGCGGACAACAACAGGCTGTACACAACTTCAGGCAGTATTTTGTTTTACATGCATATACAGCCACCGTAGGTTAACAGGTGCATGAAACATACCCTGGAGATAAAGATATTTAGAAAACTGAGTTCAGCTGAAACCAATCTCTTAACAGATTTAAATTTAACTGACTAGGTTTGACTTTCTTCCTCACAACTAAGTGATGGATAAACAATCAACCCTTTCATACTGCAGCAGACTGTTTGAACTTCATATAAGTTGCTTGAAACCCTGTAAACTGTAAAACATTTCATTTTTGTTCTATCAGCCTTCTCTCAGTATATCAAGGTCCAATGGTCAAACAGCAGCCAATATAATTTGTGTGAGAAGTAGTTTAGACATAAATTACTAGTCTCCATTCACTTCCTTCCGAGGACAAACCTCTCCCTTCTCTTACACAAGAATGACAAACAAGTCTAGCAGGTTAACACGACCTGTCTTTGTTCCATTGCCAATTCACTAAGCAACGTGATGAATGACGGCATTATATAACCTCAGCTTCAGCACTGCTAGCAGAGTTTCTTTCCTATTCTTAAGCTTACCAGACAGGAATGGGCCTTCACTACATTCTTCTTTTCATTTCAGAATCGACTAGTTTTCCATTTAGACCAGGGGTGTCAAAGACATGGCCAGTGGGCTGAATACGGCTCACTGAGGAATCCAGTCTGGCATGTTGGATGATTTGAGGATAAAAATTAAAAACATGGTGAAAAGAAAACCAAAATATGTGTCCATTTTGTTTCTTTGTATGAAATATTCAATTACAGTACATCAGGACAGATTAACTTTTTGTCCTAATTTGTCATCTTAAAGTGTTGAAAACCTTCTTTTAATTATACACATCATGCAATCATTTCATTTCCCCACTTAAAAATTTGTCTCTAACAGCATTAAGGTGGACAGATTATATACAAATTTGACACTGTTAAGTAAAAAGCTGTACAATTTTGAGGGTGATTAATACTACCAAGTTATTTTTATTTTATTTTTTATTTTTTTTTACAAATTTGTTATGTAGGCCCTGTATGTAATCTAAAAGCCTAAAAGAACGAAATAAGTAAACAAGTTTCCATTTGTTTTACCACAGTAATGATTCATAAACCAGTATAATTATAATTATAAGCTGTATGAAACTCTTTCCGTGCAATATTTTTAAAAATGCAACAATATCTCAAGGGATCAAAGTCTCAACGTTTTTGTATGAATCTGTATAGAAATATAAGGTGTTTAGAAAGAAATATGCATGTAGGTCCAAGATGTACAAATTTATACCAATTAGCTATCCATTCACCAAAATGCAGAAGAGTTACAAACTGCCATGAGAGTGTGTTGAGGCTGACACCCCTGATTTAGAAGCAGACAGGAAGGAAGGAAAATCAGAGAGCAGGAAAACACAGAGAGACAGATAAAAGTCATCAAGTCTGTCTTGTTTCTCCATATGGAGAACAGTCATTAATTTCTGCTGATCTCCAGACGCTGTATAACAGTATTCACTTTCCCCTGACCATCAGAGATGCCCTTCCTCCTCACCCTCCTCATTTATCTCCTCACCTCAGAGACTAAATATCCACTGTGGCCTCTGCCACACAGTTTCATGTCTTTACTGTGTTCAATACAAAACCCTGTAAACAAGGCAAGCACAAAAGTTCATTTGATTAAATATTACTAATAAAACATGAATATTATGTTTATATCATATTGCAATCTGTTCCTATGGAAGTGCCATCTATACAGAGGAACTAATAATTATATTGGTTATAATATAAATCGAAAAAGGTGTTGTTGAGAAGGTAAGAGGAATGCATGGAAATGGGACAGATATCAGAAACATGCATCTTAGGATGATGTCTGAGCAGAGCACAAGCTGTGCTCAAGGTGGTGTGTGTATCACCTTGCTGGGTAACCGAGATGACGCAGAAACACACAAACAGTCCACACACACACACACACACACACACACACGTTTGTACAACTATCTTTGGGGGACTTGCCATAGATTTATATTATTTTCATACTGATCTAACAATATTTTCCATCCACTAAACCTAAACCTACCCCTCACAGAAATCTTTTTGCATTTTTAGATTTTCAGATAAACATCATTTCATTTGAGAGGGTTTTGCTGTAATTATTATTATTTTTTTTTTTGTTCACAAAAACATAAATGTACTGTAAGGATACATCGGAAATGTTACACAATAATTGCTTCAGAAGTACTTATACAGTGAAATTCAGGGAATGGCTGGCTGTTAAAAAAGTACACTTTGATACACTTGAAACTGTAAGCTAATGAGGTCTATAGACAGAGCAGAAAGTGTCCACAGTATAAAAGCCATACAGGGTAGATCTGAATGAATGGGAACACCAGGGACAAAGTCTGATAACAATGTGGACTAATGTGCAGCTCTCTCTTTTTCACTCTCTCTCTCTCTCTGGCCAAGCATTGAGTTACAAGACTGTAGATACTGTGCCTTCAAGGCATATGCACACGAGTAAATAGCTGTGAACAATGATTGTTATGATTGTTGTTAGTGGATGACAGAGTTCTAATCCTGTTTATCTGATTGTTTTTAAAAGAATAACTTTCAAAAGAGTATTATTATCAGTTATGCAACATGAAAGTCTATTTGCATTCTTGCGAAAAGAACAGAATAAAAACAAATGACTGTTTTTCTAACTCCTTTTGACAATTAAAAACATTCCTCATTCTTGCAAAACAAGTTGGTCGAATTGTTGACAGGTGACTCACCTGTCGCCTCCTACTCTAAGCCCCTCCCACTTCCACCAAATACACTGGACTGTAGACTTTTGAATAAGTGATGAGGAAGTCTAGCCATTTCCGTGAATGTGCTAGCCTGTGAACCCACATCAGTGCGAATCGGACATGTCCGAGAGAAAGGTTCAACGATTCAGTCCAATTAATGAACGAATCGTTCAGACCGATTTTGATAAACGGATTCATTAAGATCCGAGTCAAAATAGAGATATAGCTCATTTGACTCGGTTCTCTAAAATCTGTGTGAATCAGTGTCTGACAAATCTACCTGTTGATCTTAGCTTCAGTTTAAGCTTCAGTTTATGTTTCAGTTTACACTGATAAAACAAACAAACGATCTTTCAGAGAAGCTATCTACACTGATTGCTTAAAGGGGGCGTTCGTGACTCCGTTCTGTAAGCTGATCGAAACTCACCTTAAATTCCACTGACAGCTGAGGCGTGTAATCGAGCGTCCAGAGCGCCCTCACTAGCGATGCCAGCTTCTCCGTCACCTCGCCCATGACCTCCTCATTCTTCATCATCCCGTTGATCCTCCGCTCAGTTAATTCACATTTATACTGCTCCAGACCCAAATACTCTGCCAGAAGTTCTGTGTTACTCAAGCACTGCACCACGGCGTTCATGAAACAGGTGTTTCCGTGGTTCTTCAGTCCCTGAACTCCCGGAGTTTTCTCGCCGTAGCACCAGGACAGTCTTTCTTTGACAGACCCATAAGAAGATGAGGGCGCAGCGGTCTTCCTCACCGAGCTCTCTCTGTAATTCCCAGAGTTGTGGGCGCTCAGAGTGTCTCCAAACCCACCATCATCATCCTCTGCCGCGTCCGGCTGGTCCGCGTCCCCCAAGTGTGCTAAAGTGCCCAAAGTTTTGATAATCCTGCTCATAAAATTTCCAAGCGATTTTAACGATTTCCTTCGGAACAGCTTCTGGGACTTGTGCGTCTTATTCTTGCGCTTGGCTGATTTGGCTTTGATTGTTTGTTTCCTGGTTTCCCTCGGCGTATCCATGTTTAGTCTGTTGTTTCACCCAAACCGATCAGTGGAAGTCAGAAAGAGAAACAAGTGCACTATGGTGTGAAGACACGGCGCTCCCACCTGTGCGTCTCGAAAATCTACATCACTAAACCATCACGACGACGAAAAACAGACTGTAAAGGCACCGGTGTCTGCGCCGAGGTTCGTGATGACTAACGCGTCCCCGACATTCCCTATCGCTGGTCTCAGCTGCGCTGGTTTCGCTTTATCCATGACGCTCTTATACGCACCTGGAATTACACTAGGCTTAACTCCATGCTTCAGACACAACTCTTGTTCTTTACACCACACCTACATGCGTACTTGTGTGTGGATGACCATTACTGGCTGTTTGTCGCCCGCTCTCTCTTTCTCTGGCTTCTGGTTGGAGTAAACGCGTCTGAATGGTAGATACACGGCTCTCTACCCTCCCACTATGAATCTTATTAGCCTGGTTTACTTTGAACTTATATTGGAAGAAGTGAATGTGGAAATGAATAGCCCACAAACGGAAGTTTATCTATACCTGTATTTACCTGCTACATCGCTGCTCACCAATATTTTCCCTCCAAACACAAAGAGACATTGCATATCTCTATTTTATGTATTTAGCTAATTATCGCTTTTGCATCATTATTGTGTAATTAATGTCCACATTCAGATTAAGCCTTCTTTAAAAGATTTTATATGGTTCAAGCTATTGGGATATTCCTCTAAACGCGTAAACACATAATCTGAATAAACTTGCTCAGTTTGGACAGTACTCAATAATTCTCATTCAGGACCTTCACAATAACACACAGGAATGTGATGAACTGCAATATATTAATGCCACTCATACAAATGAGTCTATCTAAACCGGAAAATGTAATAATCAGGTTATGACTTCATTAATATCAGAATATTTTTGTGTGTGTAAACATAGATGATGTTGAATATTTTGAGAATCATTCATTTCATTTATTCATTAAAGAAAAATGTCCTTGCATGTGTAAATCATAAATCTCAACCAGGATTCGGTGCCCTTTATGCAGCCCGAAGATAATTTAAAATGATTTAAACACATGCCAGCATTAAAATAAGCCAAAATCAAGATGTTTCTTATTTTAATTCACCTTTTCAGCAACTTTTTTTCTTCCTGTTGTCTTGAAAAAGCCTAATTTTAAAAATGTGATTTCTAGACCTTAAAAAGTCAAGTAAATTAATAAAATCCTTAATTCTAAAACTCCATTGCATTTTTATGAGCATACAGTTTTCTAGTTATGCTGAGCTCTAAAATATTTTATCAGGTAAAAATTGAGTAAAGTATTATTAGTAGTAGTAGTAGTAATAGTATTTGTTTGTTTGTGTAAATCACAACTGAAAAAAGTCATGGGGCCTTTAAATGTTGTTGTGGACAATGGGGGGCCTTGCAAGGCTAGTGTAAGCCTAGAAGATTATGATAAATATTCTGAGGTTCATAAACAATTATGCCACAGTTGTGGTCTGTATTTTTGCAAAGAATTAGGAGCCCCCTACTGTTTCCTTGTGTGCTTCCTTTAAAAGTTTGTCCATGATTCATATTCATGCCTAGAATCGTATTCATGTATAGACCCATTATGCGCCCATTAAGCAATTAAGAATGAGACCAGATAAAGAATAAAGAGTAAACTCAGCACAAAATTTTACAGACTTCATTTAACTTCTATAATACCAATATTTATTTATTTACACTCTCCCCTATGTTTCTTGTTTTATCAGACACCCTTTACAGGTTTAACCTCAGATAGGTATCTGTTTTTTTATCACACACCTTACCCTCAAGACAGATAAATACAGTTTATATGACTACTGATATCAATTTTGATTGGATAGCCTACTGACTTTGTTACTTTATGTTTTTATATCAGCAACAACAAGGTCATCAGATCTGTGTCATTTGTGGTGTAGGCCACACCAAATAAAACAAGCACAGCAACCATTTTTTGAAAATGTATGTGGCCGAATATTCTTACTGTAAGGGGTTAAGATATTCATTATTGAGACTGTTCCTCGGAGGTGAGAGGAAATTTGGGACAGGCACATCCAGATGCTGGGTTCACACTGTGCTGTACTTCTCCAAACCTCCCCCGCCAGCTCTCTGGAGAATCTCAGGTGATATATTAGCTGACAGAGCAGTTCACAAAAAGTCCTCCGAAACTGGGGCTCTAGGCTGCTTTATTTCAATGAAATGACTGGAATTGGACTGTTTAATGGTACCTTTAAATCTCGCAAGAACTCATAACATAATTTGCAATACAATTATTTGCAAGAAGAAGGAATGGAAGCTAAACATTTGTCTTTTCTGAGTCTATGCCAATACAATACCTTATTACACAAAATGTTTTTCTGTAATTTGTAATATTATATTTTAAATATAGTAAATGAAATCCAAAGGGGATGTATTTGCTACTAAAATATTTTACATTTATTATCAATTTTGCTGGGTCTTAAAACTTTAGAAAAGGTTAAGTGTAAATTTGATCAGAAAAATTAATTTCTTAAAACAAATATCTTTGTCAGACACATGCAATGCAAATGATCTTATTCACTGTTTAGGGTTTGTGGGTATCTCCACCTTAGGATAGCTCCATCAGCACTGGTGCTGACAATACACCTGCTGTTGGGACAGATCCTCACATTTGTGATGCTTCCACTGTGCCCGACGCCAACATGTGTCACTTCACCATCAGAATAGTGCCAATGCTTCAGTAATTTGTCATCTCCACCTGAAAGGGAGATTTGATATTTAGCATTATAACTGCAGAAAGCGGCATGAATATGCACTAAAAACAGAAATGTTAGATTAACACCTCATCAACTCAAACTGTGAAACTAATTTAAAAATAACTGCTGGGATCAGTTTGAATTCTGCAAGTGTTTATTTAGACCTGGTGAGTAGACATTTATCCAACTGTTTCGCGAATGATGCTTTTCGGCACCGTTATAAATACTTCTGTTTATATTGTTTACTGTGCCACCTGTTGTTACTGTTACATCTGCCATATGACAGAAGAATGACTCAGTGAAATAACACTGTATGTCAAAAGAAATTGAAGGTACCTACCAGTCACAAAATATTTTCCGTCCTCAGAAATGTGCATGCCATTTATAGCTCCAGACAAGGAGCCCTCGAGTTCTCTGATTGCAGAACCATCATACACCTCCCAGTAGCCAATCTGTTCAATGGTAAAGATTGCATTTCAAATGTCCTACTCTGGTCTAGATCTTAGTTTTAATGGTGAATAAATAAATAAATAAATAAATACATAAATAATCATTGTTAATTAAACTAAATAAACATACAATTAAAAAAACACACACACAAAGATGGATGGTAAATCCGATACAGGTGAAGAGTAAGAGAGCAACAATTAAAATAATGAAAAAACTGAGAAAGACAATGTAATTTCTCAGCATGCACTCAGATCATTACATCAAAGAACTGATGTAATTGCAACAGAAATATCAAGATGTAATTTGTTATAGTGCAACATAAGAAGAAAAACAACAACAAATGTCTCAAAGCCTTCAGTTGTTCTTTGTCTAGGCTGTTGTATCTGAACCTTCATACAACAGATATTACATAAATCTAATTTCTGTAGGCCACTGATTGCATTTCAGCAGTAATGGAGATGTTCACTGTTGTGACATGGCTATCCTTTTCTTTCTTTCTTTTTTTTGGTAAATGGATTATTCATTTAAAAAAGGAAGAAAAAGAAACAAAAAATAAAAAATTAATTCTGAATGCTTTTTACTCGTTAAAATATACTGTCAGAATGTATTAAACCTCATACTTATGATGCTTTGCTGAAAACAAATTAAAAATAAGAGGAAAAAAAAGAATGATGATTTATGACAGAATAATTCTATCAAGTTTTAAAAGGTATGAGCACTGTTGGAACTGCAGACAGAGCAGGTCTGGTACGCCTCATTGAGATGGCTCTGTCCCAGCAGGCTTTGTGCCAGCACTGGGTATCCGGCATGACCCCAGCATTGTGTCCTTTCAAGTACTGTACCTACTGTGCAGGATTTGGCTGCTTTTCCTGGACAACAATGGACTCACATTTGTGTTTGTTTGGCTACAGTCTGGAGTATTATTAATTACTGCTATTAGCTGGTAAATTTAAACCAAACTGGTCTATTCTTGTCCAACTGCAGCAAATCTTTAATCAAAATGTTACACACTTTCCTTTAATACCATTGTTGTAATAAATTGTGCTACTTGCCAAAAATATAAGGTCTTAAAATAAAACAGAACAACACCATGCTCTAAAATCTTTAGTCTTTTTTTTTAAATATGAATATGAAATATGAAAGCATTAAGGGTGTCATTCTTTCCTCTACTTCTTTGTGATGGACGTACTGTATGTTTAATACACAGCCGCACATACTGTACGTATGCTAATAAACTACGGTCTTTAAATGGGCACTGATGCTGTGCCCTAAGACTAGCAGATGGACTATTTGGCACAGAATAGAATGAGCAGATCCTACTACATCCACAGGAGACTGGGAGAGCTTTCTGTCAGCTTGTTATTGTGCACACAGTATCTATCTCTGTTTTTTTTTTTCTTTCTGTCTGCTCTCTCACCTGTCACTCTCTCTTTCTGGCCAGATTTCTCTCAAACACATGCCAGTACATCAGTCTAGATCAGTCTAGTCTTGTACCTTTCTGTCAGTGCCACTGGTGATGATCTGGAATTCCTCAGGGTGGTAACATACAACAATGAACAGGGTGTTGGACAATACCATTTGATTCCTCACAAACCTCCTGGATGGGAAATGAGAAGAACACAGACTGATATGGTTAAAGCTGCATCAAACAGATTGCAAATCTGCACTCTGAATGCTTGGTTCATGAAAAGGTGGTTGATTTAACTTTCAACAAGCTTGTGCACAGAGGAATAACTTGAGGGCAAGACTTTTCATTCAGCAGGTGTACATTAAATGTCTATGATTTGATGCTCTTCAAACTTACACCAGGTCCCAGATGATGCAAGCTCCATCAGAGCTGGCTGTCACACACTCCTTGTCGTTACTCTTGATCTTAATGCAGTTAACCGTGGCTTTGTGCTCCTTCATGGTCTCAATGAGGCGATATGAGTCCTGGAATATCTCCCAGACTCTCACCTTTATTACAAAAAGATGCCAAAGAATACATTTATTCTGCATTCTGCAAAAAACCAAAACATCTCTGCTTTTTACATGGCTCTGTAAAATTTGATTCTGACTGCCCAACTGTGGGCAAATATGGTTATATAATGAAAATTGCTTGGAGTTCAAATGCTTGGAGTCAGAAAGACTTTTTAAATTATTTTTAAATAAAATAAGTATTTTATGTTCACCAAAGCTGAATTTATTTGATCAAAAATACAGTAAAAACAGCAATTATTACAATTATTACAGCATATTATAACAATAAAAAAACCCCGATTCTATTATTTTTAATACAATTTTGATATATTTTAAAATATAATTTATTCCTGTGTTGGCAAAGCAGAATTTTCCATTACTCCAGTCTTCAGTCACATTATCCTTCAGAAATCATTCTAATATGCTGAAACATCTCTTATTATTACCAATGTTGAAAACAGATGTTCAAATTTATATATCTTGTGGATTTTTCTTTAATCATTTGATGAATAGAACAGTATTTATTTTCTTTTACAACATTATAAATGTCTTTACTGTCACTTTTTATCGATTTAATGCATCCTGGCTCAAGTACTTAAAATGCATCCTGGCTCAAGTACTTAAAATGTATTTCTAAAAACAAAACAGAAACTTACTAGCCACAAACTTTTGAACATTAATGTAGTTGTGCTACTTTCTTGTATCACTTTGGATGCTTTTTTCTCAAAAAAATAAAAATTAGGCTAATTGATTCAACACAACTATATATTGATGATTATGTATTTGGTAGGAGGGCTAATGTACAGTAATGTACAATGTTTATTCTAAAACCGTAGCACAGCTTTTAAAAGTGAGTTTTTGATGTGTATCTGATGTGCTGTACCTGTCCTTCTCCCCCTCCACTGACAATCCTCTTGCAGTCATTGGTTGCTGCTATGGCTGTCACTCCCATACTGTGAGCATTATGAATTATCAGCTTCAGCTTCCCACTCTCTGGAGTGAACACACGAATCTTCCCATCATTCCAAGCTGACAAAAAAAAAAAAAGTTATCAGTTAAAGTAAGCTGCAACACAACTGTATTAAACTCCATATAAGTTTATCAATTAACACGTTGGTGCATAATTTAAACATGATTTTTTTTATTATTTTTTTTTTTATTTGTATAATTACTGAATTCACCCTGTGAAGTAAATATTGGAGTTCTGTGACTTTGCAGTCTGTTTATTAATTGGATAAATATATAGTTAAAATATTCTTTCATTTTGTACAATTAATTAAATATATATATATATATATATATATATATATATATATAAATATATACATTTTATATATTATATATTTACATATACTATATATTATAAAATAATAAAAATTTAATTATTATTAATGACTGTTTCTCAAACCATTTCATAGAGTTTAAATTTTACAGTTTGTAACACTTCTAATACACAGATCAACAGATGTATGAGACTGACCACTGAAGATGCTCCTGCCATCCTGCATAAAGCCCAGAGCGTTGCATGTTATGTTAGGCACTGTGATACGCAGAAGCTCCTTGGAGGACTCAGTATGCCACACTCGTATATCATTCTGTGAACAGGTGGCAAAGAGCTCTGACGTCCCACTGTTGAGAATAAAAGAGAGTTGAAGGAAGAGGACTGCACAAATAGATGAAGGGTCAAGGCTTTTTTTCTAAGGACTTCAATACAAAGCTTATGTCTCCCTCAAGTGGCAGAAGGGAGTATATCACTCACAAAGGAAAGGCAACATCCTTTACAGCACTGTTATGATTTGTAGCAATGAGTTCTGGTTTGAAGTCAGTGTAGCCCAAACTGTAGATCTGTGAAGCTTCTGTCCCAACGTAGAACTGTTGCCCATCTCCACGCAGGGTCACTGATGTCACCCCTCCCTCCAACTGAACACTCCTGTTACAAATGATTAGTTAACCATAATTAGAGGTTGACTGGGATGAAGGAGGAAAGAAAGAATAAATAACAGAGGAGGAAAAAAAAGAGCAAAAGAAAGAGGAAATGAGGGTTGTTACATACTTAATGGTTTTGAAATTCCCTCCTGAGCACAAAGACAACATCCCATCTCCTGATCCAACTAAAATATCACCAGTCTTCAAGACTTTAAGAGTGTTCACTCCCTGCAACAACAAGAAAAAGCACTTGAGATGTGAAATGACATTTTACATAAAAGGTCTTTTAACAAGTTTTGTTCAGACTTGTTGTTCAACTTGTTTTGACCGTCTTTGTTAACTCATGTTCTTTAGACTGTGTGGAGCTAAACTGAATGAAACATAAAAAAGGCAAAGAGAAATAATTCCTTTTCTGTGCATTATTTTGAATCCATTCACATGTACCAGTGCATTTTCTCAGAAATCATGTAAATTATGTATATAACATAACTACAACTTCAAGAAAAGAAATTCTTAGCTGCTCACTATGCTAAAACATACTGTAGTTGAAGACTGACCTTGCTGAATTTTTGTTTAATAGGACCACAGCTGTTGAGCAACCTTGTCTTCAGGTTCACTTTAAGAATATCCCCACTAGTAGTTCCGCAGTAGAAATAATTATCATCATTTGGGATCTGCAAGGCAGAGAAAACACTTATATTTATTCATATTCTACAGTATATACCAGTTTTAGACATAAAGACACTCTGAAATCCATATGTATGAGCAGGTAAAAAAAGAATGAGAGAACCAGAACTGGCAGTATCAGTGATTCTTACTAACTTCTAGGCATTTGACAATTCTTTTGAGCTGTCCAGTCTGACATTCCGTAGGCCGAATCTTTCTGTTGGGCAAATCAAGCTCCCACACACGCAGAGTTCCACTTGAAAAAAACACACAGTAAATTACCATTACTACATCTATTTGTAGTATATATTTTTCAACTGATTTCTGACTCTAAATATGTATTATATTATATAAATATTATATATTCATATTATATAAATTACAATATTGTGTAAAAGGCATGTTAGATTCTTCACCAAAAATATCTTATAAGACAACAGTATATTTTTGCTTTAGTGTGGTGGTAGAAAATATTATTATATTATATTATATTATATTATATTTTTCAGTATATATCCAAACATTCACTTTATAATTAATTGTAATAATCCAGTGATTATTGCTATTATTATTATTATTATTATTATTATTATTATTATCATTTATTATATAATTCAGCACCAAATCAGAATATTGGAATGATTTCTGAAGGACAATGTGACACTAAAATCTGGAAAGGCTGTTAAAAATGTAGCTTTGCAATAAATTACATTTTAAAATATACTATATTGCCAAAAGTATTGGGTCGCCCCTTTCTAACGAACAGGTTTGACTACTTTAGTAATTTCTATGAGTACAAATCTTAATGTTAAAGCATATAATGATATTCTAGGAAATTGTGTGCTTCTAA
>JAFVLL020014722.1:0-76771 GCA_021397915.2 Tor tambroides | reverse complement strand
AACCAATCATGATCTGGCACAAGAAGTTCAAATTTCATTGGACAATATGTGAAGTGGAGCGGTTATTTTCCGTTCTTATTCATAAATCGGTTGAAAATTACATGGGACCAACGAGCTTATTTGTGGAGCGATCTGGATCTGCGGGTTGGCTCATTTTATAAATTAAATTACATCGCTGAGAAAATGTATGCTAAATGACTACAAAAGCACTGCACAAAACCGTGCAGTGCCAAAAGTCGCAATAATGGTAATCAGTAGGCTATTAAATTCACTTATATTTATGTATGATATATACACCGTTTACTAGGCTATTTGATGAAACTATCTTAGTTAATGAAGCCCAAGTGCCACCTACAGGCCTATTATGTGAAGTGTAGGCTGGCGAAATGGTGACGTGAAAGGACTTTATTATACGGAGTGTCTATTTACTCTAAGTGCAAATAGCCCGCCTTGTTGGCAAAGGCTATTTACATATTTATTAAAACTATAATTTACACTCAGTACGTTATTATCGCGTACTGTTTTATAATGTACTACAATACTGAGGTTCAGATAATTGCCACTAATTGCAATAAGTAGTATTAATAGTAGAAAATCTTGCTATTTTAACATAGTGTAAATAGAATCTATAGCTATTTGCACTTAGTGTAAATATAGCATCTAATTGCTATTTACACTGAGTGTAAATAGCATCTATTGCTATTTGCACTTAGTGTAGGCTAAATAGCATCTATTGCTATTTGCACTTAGTGTAAATAGCATCTATCGCTATTTACACTTAGTGCAAATAGCCGCTGCCTTTATTATATTACCATTTTTGATAATTATACAGCATTATGAAAGTGTCTTATGCTCATCAAGCCTGCATTTATTTGATCAAAAATACAGAAAAAACTGTAGCCTAATATTGTGAAATATTATTACAATTTAAAAGAATGTTATTCTATTTTAATATACATTTATACTATTTTAATAAAATATCATTTTTTTCTGTGATTCAAAGCTGTATTTTCAGGATCATTACTCCACTCTTCAGTGCATGGTCCTTCAGAAATCATTTTAATATGCTTAATTATTATCAATGTTGGAAACAGTTGTGTTGCTTATTTTTTTATTTTATTTATTTATTTACTGGAACCTGTGATACATTTTTGGGGTTCATTGATAAATAAAAAGTTTAAAAGAACAGCATTTATTTAAAATAGAGCGGTTTCTAACTATATCAATCTTTACTATCACTGTTTCTATCAATTTAACACATCCTTGCTGAATAAAACTAATTTCTTAAAAAAATAAAATAAAATACTGACCTTTTGAACGGTAGTGTATATTGTTACAAAAGTTATATTTTAAATAAATGCTGTTCTTATTTAACTTTTTATTCATCGAAGAATCCTGAAAAAAAGTATCACAGGTTTTCAACATTGTTAATAATACAACATTGCATAAAATGCAAAGTAAATACAGTAAATTAATAGAGCATATTAAAATTTGATTTGATCAAATAAATGCAGGCTTGATGACTTTAAGTGACTTCTTGCAAAAATATAAAATAGTAATGTATCCAATCTTTTGACCTATAATTTTTTCCCCCTCATGTTGCCCCTTTTTTACATTTGAGCCCCTGCCCCTGAGGAGCTCTCTGCACGTCCCTGCTTGTTAGATGCAATAAATAAATAAATAAATAAATAAATAAAAACCTTGACAGTCCAATCGTTTGGTGTTTTAAGAGCTGATTATAACTGCATACACTAAGCATGGCAAGACTTCAGCAGCAAAGAAAAAAGGTGTTCGAAAACCAAAAATGAATGAAGGGGATCATCGATCATTAAGACGAATGGTGTCCAAACAACTGCTGCTGTAAAATGACAGCAAACCTCAGTATTCACCTTGATTTCACAAAAACAGATCACAGAGAACTTCACAATGCCAACATCTATGAAAGAGCTGCAATTGCTAAAACACCAAGCTGGTGAACTAAGATGAACTTTAACATCTGCCCTTGCCGATAAATCACCTGACTCGAATATTATCAAACCACAGTAGGCAGTTTTGGAGAGAAGAGTGAAAAGCAGACTCCTTCAACATATCTGAATTGGCAGATGTTCTGATAGATGACATTAAACTGGAGACTATTCAGAAGTTGTATGAATGTTCTAAGCTGTATTAAAGGCTAATTATTTTAAAACACCGGTCTTTATTTGTGAATCACACTCATGGTCTTCGCGATCAAAAATGACCGGACACCTGAAATTTAACTTTTTTTTTCTAATATATTTTTCAACTAATGTAGCATCTCAGATTAAAATAGAGATTAGGCCTTTAAAATCCTTTCTTTAAGGCAGATTAGCACCTCCTGGTGAGAGCAAAGGAAGGCTTTTCTACAGTCACTACAGAGAGGCTTTTGAATTTCCTAGTTGTTTTTATACATAATTGTTTACTTTTATTAGGTTGTGGATTTAAATGTATATTAAGGCATTCTCAAAGACAACTTTTTGTCAAGGTTCATATTTTTTTGTTGTTTTAAATGTTGATTTGAAGCGTCAGTTTTTAAACTGATGTTTTAGAGTGTAACCCCTTCCTTGCTGTCCACTTTTTTACTAAATTGTAGTTGAATTATTAATTTTATTTTACAAGCACACCAGTTCATAGGGATGTGTGTGTACAAGTGTGTGTGTGTGTGTGTGAGTGGGTGTGTTGATTTTGCACTCTACATGTTTTAGAGTTTCATCCCTTCATTGCTGTACAATTTTTTTTCTGCATCGTGGGATATTTGTAGATTGTACACACAAAAATGTTCTGTATTTTCAATTTTTTGCCATTTCCCATTCATTTCCTATGGTCGCTCATTTTTGACCGAAGATCATGGGTGTGATTATTTTTTTTATGAGCATTTAGCTTTTTTGAATCATGCCCTCAATTTTTTTGTGTGTTCACATACCAAGTGGCATAAAAGTCACCAAGTTGCGTACCATTCCGATGAAGCTACGATTTTTAAAATTTCAAAATGTAAAATTTTTCAGTCAAAAGTGACAGAAGACCGCACAAGGTAAAGACATATTGCCCATTTCCCAGGTGTTCACATGATTTTGTTCAACCTCTGTATTTACCAACATATTGTATATTTTCCTAAATCATTTAAAAATGTCTCATGAAGCTGTGAGCTGTGAAATTTCTGAATAAACTATTGGACCACAGTTTTGTTGAATTTCAATTAAAGGTGCCATTGGTGATTGTCTTCAGAAACATTTTTTGTTATTCTGGTTGAAAGTCTCTTCACATCCTGATAGTAATCATTAAGTTAAGTGGTCTAAATGTATTTATCTGTATTTATATATTCTGTGGAAGGTGTAGGACCAAGAAATGTTCGTCCAATCAAAACCGAGCGTTTTAATTGTCTTTCCTACCTGTCTGTCAACGTATGTATTTGTATACCTCTGCGCACCCTGTTCGTGCAGACGCGATACGTCATCGGCGCGTTCACGCACGCTGTGCAGATAGAGCGAGAATGGCAGACAAACGTCAACAACCCGATCTTCCTTCCTGGTATTGTATTACTTTTACTAACTGTGCTATAAAGTTTTCTCACCGGTGAATGACACATGATGTAGCCCAGCGGTTCCCAATTGCAGTCCGATTCAGATAATCAGCTCGTCAGAAGAGAGCTACGTGCATGAACTGTGTTCCGATTGACATGCTCCCTACACAGTGTTCATTGCTTCCTGCTCCCTGAGCAGGGAAAATCCGTTGAAGTGTATTTCACTTCGGAACATTCATTCGCAGATTTGTCTTCATTAGTCTTCACACAGATGAAACTTACTAGAGCAGTGTGAAGTGTGACATAATATACCTCTGTAAATAAATACAATTTAAATTCATGTCTCGCACACTTCAATGCCCTTTGTATGGAACATATACGCTCGCTTTGAACTGGAATCATGGCGCTTTGAACTGGAATCTGGTGATGTCCACTTCGCAGGGCACTTATGACTTACGGTTGAATAGAACAACCGTCGGACATGATAGGATAAGATATACATATGAAATGCAGAGGGTGATAAAGTAGGACTGTAATTGGAAACCGTTAATGTAGTCTATTGCAGTAATTAATGTTGTCTCTGGTATTCTGCTCTTTGAGCGTACGTGCGTTCAGGGGGCGTGGCTTTGGACGGCGATTGCAGGGAGGGTGGGACGTTCGCTTTCAGTGCTATCAGGCTAAAGTTAGCATTTTCCGAGATCTCCCACTACACCTTTAATCAATTAATTAATAATGAACAGTTTAAACTGACTTAAGGAAATTAATCAGCCTCATTGACTCTAACATCATTTTTGATATCCTAATGTTTAAACACTATTTAAACTTCTCCATTTTAAAACTCATACTCAACATGCAGTTGAAACTAATAATTATCTATTGATGCAATCTTTATGAAACTTAATTAAACACATTAGATTCACAGCAATATTCATAACATGTAAATCGCAAGCAAAATTACCGCAAATACTGTATAAAATGAATATTCAACGTATTGCTCAGCTCAACTACAGAATGCTCTATTACTGCAGCAGAAACCAATATTAACTAGAAAACTGCAACTACAGTAGTCCAAAATGTCTGCACTGTAAAGCCATCTCTATAATCAAAGTCCTTGAGGAAACTTCAATGCTTTCAGTCTCTTTATTAAACACCTATGGAGAACAAGAAATGCTCACAGCTGCAAACTGATTCTGAATCCAGACTTTAATGACCACATCATGAACACTGCTGAAGCGTTTTGTCTTCCTATATTTCATATCTTATCAGAGACAAACCACTACAGGCAATGTCAGATTGACAGACAGATTGACTTTAATTATAAACAAACACTGAAAGCAGAGATATCACAGCCTTACTTCCTGTGTTAATGTGTAGATATAAATAAACACGCAGTCTGTGCAATATGAAATATTAGGCATTCGGTTTTCAAAGTTAGAGCAACCAAGACAGCTAATGGAATTACAAACTGAAGCTGTGAAATCAAGAACTCACTGAGAAGCAGAACCTTTTCTCTCAATTGAAGAAAATTGCTGAGTCCATCTCTACCTGCCTTTCTACTGGTGAGGATTTCTGGAAGTCTAAATGTGAGTGGGCAGGAAGCTAGGAAAATTGGGATATTTATAAAGAGCTTTGATTCTTTAGAATGTTTAGCACTGAAGAAAAAACTAATTAAACGTACTCAAATAACTTTTGCTCACTTAAAAACTTAATATTCAGCATTTGCATATTGCTCACATCTGCAAAAGCAGAAATGCTGTTGGCGAGAAGGTTTTTGTCACACCAAAAATAGGTGCATATAATGCTTACGTAATATTCTCTATAGTAGAGCGTATGATTTCATTGTGGATTACTCGATCATTTTCATTCGGCAGAAAGTTCCGGCGCAGATGTTTCAACAGCCCTGCAGCCTGAGAGAGACAGCGAATAGCATGAAGCCTGCTGTTTTCTAGAGAGCTCACACAGTGTGTGCCGGATGAGCCCATTTGTATGAGAGGAGACAAACTCTCAGCCAAACTGCGGTACAGAAGATAACCAGTCATTTTCCTCATTGATGGATGTCCGAATAATCAGTGCACATGATTATTTAAGGAATCTGGAAGAATTACAGGCTAAAAAAAAATATTACTTATTAGTATGCATCTAATTCATTGAACTTAAAATTGAAAATTGTGTGACCTGGCTAATGCAATTAATTAAACTGCAACTGACTGCAAGTTAATTAAATAGTTTGCATGAGCTGCGTTGATCAAAGTGAAGGGATGAGATTGAAGAAGAGTGGATTTTGCATTTTCTGTTTTCACTAGGAAAAAAACACATGAGAAAACTGGCCCCCTCATTGGTCTTTAATAGGCATTTTTAAAGGAACATACTTTGTTTGTTGTAATCTCGTTGGCAGAAGTATTATTGAATGGAGAGCATTTGTTTTAGGTGAGTTTACACTAAAGATTTACAACATGATAAAGCTTAAACTTGTAAAGAATGTGGTCTAACATTGTTTCTATGCTGGGTGTGCAACAACTTTAAGCCACTTTTTCACTATCTCTGATCAACAGACCGGAAGTCATTTATTACCAGTGGAGAATTGTATGGGAGCTGCATGGAGCTCCGATATGTATATGCAGAATTTTCATATTTAATCTAAACTAGCAGTGTGAGATAAGAACTATCAGTATTCACCACCAAATGTTATTCTTGAAACTTCCTGTCTTTGGGTGTTTGTGATTAATTATACTACCATTAAAAAATTTGGCATCAGAATTTTTTAAAAATAAATTCATATTTTGGTAACACTTTACAATAAGGTGTAATTTGTTAACATTAGTTAGTGTATTAACTAACATGAACAAATAATGAACAATGCATTTATTACACTATTTATTAACCTTTGTTAATGTTAGTTAATGAAAATACAATCGTTCATTGTTTATTCATGTTAGTTCACAGTGCATTAACTAATGTTAACAAACACAACTTGTAATTTTAATAACACATCAGTAAATGCTGAAATTAACATTAACTAAGATTAATAAATGCTGTAGAAGTATTGTTCATTCTTAGTTCATGTTTACTACTGTTGTTAACTAATGTTAACTAATGAACCTTATTGTAAAGTGTTACCCATATTTTCATTTTAAGAATGAATTAAATAGATCAAAGTGACATACTTTCACATTGTTACAAAAAATCTATTTTTTTTAAATACATTTGAATTTATTTTCACATTTAATCTTTCAGTTCATCAAAGAATCCTGAAATATGACAGCTATATTTGTTTCCACAAAACATCAATCATAAAAAGAAATGTTTCTTGAGCACCAAATCAGATAATGAATGATAATTCAGTTTTTCCACCAAAGGAATGAATTTATAAAAAATATATTACAACAGAAAATAGTTATTTTAAATTGTAATAAATATTTGACAAATTTATGCTTTACACTTTATTTTTGATAAAATACTTAAAACAAAATCTTACCAACCCCAAACTTTTGAATGGTAGAGTATGTCCCAAATAATTATTTTACATTTATTAAATAATTTAGGTTGATTCAGCAGTGTGCTACAAAAACCAAACTCTGAGAGAAAAAAACATACCAAGTTCTGAATCAAATATTCCAAATGGTGTGAAAATTCATGCCAAAAAAAAATTGCACAAAATTCACATAGATATATAGAGATATATATCATAGCCTCATAGACTCAATCATAGCTAATAGGAATGCACTCAAGCACAATGGTGATTTTTAACTAAAAAAAACTTTAAAAAGTACTCAAAATATGGGCACTTAAAGAGTAAGGTGGCATTAGAACTTCAGGAAACTTGACTTTTAGGCCTGTTGTTATTTTAGACTTTTTTATTAGCAGCAGTGTATGAGATAATTCTGTAAGTGTTTATCATGTCAAATATTTGAGAAAATATTCACAGCATGATTTTTGACATGATTATTGACAGCATGATTTATTGTATAATGGATTGCTGTATAACTGCACGCAGGTTGTTACATGTTACAGTAGGTTAAGACAACACAACATACTGTATAGGTGTTATGCAATTCCATTACCATATCAAATACCACTGACATACACACACACACACACACACACACACACACACACACAGTACAGTGATTGACACAGTAATCAAAGACACCTAATCCCACACAAGTGTCCCAGTAGAACGCAAAGCTCAGGCAGACAGATAAGGGGCAGACTTGATCTTAAATCAAAGACTAAGGGGTGTCTGACCTGTACTGAGCTTGGAAGTGCTCCTGCACGAAACTGTGTCGAGTTCCAGGCTGCTGTGAGTTTGCTGGGCCGGGGCATGAACTCTCCTCCAATCCCACAGGACCCTGAGAGGTGCAAGCAGAAGGAATGAGTGGAAAAAATATATTTAGCTGTTTTTCACAGTGGTTTTGGGATGTACAACTACAGTTTACTTAGGGAAAGTACAGATTAGACATTGAAAGCACTAAGATTGACTGCAGAAAAATGTTTTAATACAACCAGATTTATTTAGAAAAATACAGGCTGTGAATTAATATCTAACTGAGACAGATATAGCTACTGTCAAAACACACTTATTTTCCATTCATAGAAAAACAATCACTATGCTATGGAGATATTGACACAAAACACATTGACATTCATAAAATTCATTTGAATTATAGTTGAGTTTAGAGGTTTTTTCTGTTGGGTGTTTTTGGCCTAGATTTCTTTGGATTTAGTAACTAAACTTTTCATTTGCTCCTCTTATGTGTAAATTTCAGCCCTAAGTTATGCTGTTCATGTTTTTATCACATTTGACTGCCTCTCAAGGCACCTTGTCCAAGGCATAACACTAGTAAACATAGAGAAAGAAAACGAGAAGTTAAAAAAAGAAAGCATGCAAAGCAGTATTGCTGATTCAATTATTAGAATTATATAAGGACATAATGGATAAGTTCCTGAAAGGAGAGAGAAACAGGCTGAAAGTTCAAGTGTCATGAAAATTTAAAAAGGACGTTGTCCTTTCAGTTCATCCTGTCTGCTGATTTCATCAGAATACTCTTATTTGGAAATAGAATAAGCTGAATAAATAATACCTTAAACAGCTTGCTTAATTGTTCTCTTTTTTGCTTTTTTTCATACAAAATCGTTATATAAAATCAACTTGGTAAAAGTGTGTGTACACCCCTTTTATCTATATATAACATGTTTATAACTATATAACTATTTACATAACTATTCCATTCCTGTGAACATAACATGACATTCTAGAAACATTGTTGCAATGGTTTGGGGAAGGTCCTTTTCTGTTCAAGCTTGACAATAGACATTAAAAAAAAAAAAAAAACATTAGCCACTAGTAGTTCCGCTACAGGTCTGTTGCTTATTATATTAGTACGCTCTTTTCTCAAATAACGCATTTTACTTTTTCTGTTTTGTCTGTTTTCCAAGTTGTTGTTAGATAATTTAAAAGGAAATAACAATTTAACTGTTTGAAACTTATATGGCCACTCAGACTCATTGAGATAATATGCAAAAAAATACCACCGAATGGTTTCAAGATCTCACGGGAGCTGGAGAATACAAACCACCCGTTGGTACATTTCAGCATATAATCTCAATATTATTTACTCATTCAGTCCTTTCCCTCGACTAACCACATCACCATAAATTATTTAAAAAGGACAACATTTATTTCCAGCACAGATGCACATTTTTCCAAGAATAAATTAAACAATTCTAAACGAGTCCAACTCATTCAGCTCAATGCAACAACAACAACAACGTAATTCCAATAGAATAAAGCCATGAACCTAAGTTCCAGTTCTAGAAATATAAGTGTTCATGCTATGATGATTTTCCCAGCACATTGTGAAAAGTTTTCACATGGAGAGAGATAATGCACAGCTAGCACTAAACAAACAGAATGGCAAAGCTAGCTGAATTAAAAGCACCTTCATTTAGAATGAAAGACACTAGCATCTGTAATGACCCAAAGCTGGAGGGAAAAAAAAAAAAAAATGTGGCTGGCCAAAAGTACTATTCAGATAGTCATGTACTGATTATTTCATGTACTACTTCAGACTTTATGGAAGATCATATATGAAAACATTATAATGTTTGTCATACAATTAAAGAATTCATTAAGATGGGAATCATATCTGGTGTTATTACAGGGGCTATGCTGAGTAGACTATTTCATGATCAAACTTATTTAATTTTCTTTTTTATATTGGATGAGACATAAGCAATACTTAAAAAAAACTAAAAATTTAACTAAGAAACTTGGCAAAGGTCTAAATCCACAATAAAGGGACATCAGGAAGGACATCAAGAAATTTAGCTTTAAGGCATTCAATGAAGGTTCAAATAAATGAGAAGAAGCTTTGTTAAAAAATAATATACTGCATTCACATGCATTCTTATTCTGATGAGATTAGAAATCTCAGAGGACCCTTGAAATATGAAAAAAAAATCAGCAGATAATTTGTTTAGGGTTAGGTTCGATTCGGATGGGATTAAAATTATGTCAAATACATCTTTCTAAGACGAATTTACCTAACCTCCTCAGGAATTAGTCCTCCAAACAGGTCTAAGACACCCAGGGAATTATGGGGAGCAGTCATAGAAAATGAAATTTTAGTCTGTGTGGTGGGAGGAGAAAAATGAAACAGTCAGTCACTATAATAAAAGTCATCTGATTCTTGAATGCAAATCCTGAAACTGCAGAATTAAACCTGTCCTTACATAAAATCTTACCACAGCAGAAGAGAAGGAGATGGATTCACACCTTAATGCACAAAAGAAACTAGTACCTTTTGGGAACCAAGAGGCAGAAAGAGTGCTGTCAGGATTTTGGTGCTAACAATGCCATATTCACATTGAGACTGATGCACATAACAACCCTTTCCCAGTGCTGTTATAAATCAGGAGTGAAACAGGAAACATTGTTTGTGAGAAGAACTGAATACAGTATGAAAGAAAGAGAGACAGAGAGAGATGGAGCATAACTCTTAATCTGGCTTTGGTCTCTTTCCATATTCATATCAGATGAATTGTCAAGTTTCAATGCACACTTGAAAAAGCACCTTCTCAAAACTGGGTCAAAAGCCACTTAGCTGGACTTTAGAAGAAAGAATAGATGCCTCAGTGAACAAGACTGGGCGGCATTTCTCTCTCTTAAAATATTTTTACCAAATGCAGAAATAAGCTTGATATAACCTGATAATGTTGCTTTAGGTGCAGATAGCGAGGGTCTAAAATAGCACTGACTTGCTTGTAGCAAAACACACATAATGTGTAGCACAAAACTTTTATTGCCACGGAGTGCAGTGCACAGGCAGAAATATAACAGGAGTCAACTGATGATGTCTGGAGAACATTGCTACAACAGTACAATGATTAATTGTCTTTCTCTGGCAGCAAACACTGCAAAATTCTTCAAAATCAGAACAGTTAAAGACCTTTGTTCACTCACTGACTATATAACTGAAAGTAATAATACAATTTTGACAAATTTCAGGACAGAACATAGACATCTGCAGAAATATATAATATAAATATGCAGCTCATGTCGATGTACCTATCTGTTTGTCTCGTCACAGAACTTGGGATGAGGTTTGAATGAGTTATTGCCTTTAAAGAGATACGAGGTCAAACAGATACCAATCACCAGCATCAGCAAAACAATAGAAACCGCTAGACCACACAGATACTCATGGGTATTAGATATCAGAATGTTTCATTCAGCAGACAAACTCCAGCCCAAGGACTCGCCCTTGCAGAGGATCTGCTGCTGTTAACAATGACTGTCCTCTGAATTATTCACTGCAGAGTCACTGAGGATGCACATAAAAACATCAGTGTCTATTCAACATCACTGTCTTTTGTGAACCATTTCTGATTCAGGTAAGATTTGTTAAGTACAAGTCTCTCATATAAAGACAGCTGTTGTTACTTTCTTTAATGGTATGAATATCAAGGATTCTGTAAGTAAATGTTGCTTGGTAAAAAAAATAAATGTAATTCGGTGAAGAGCTGTGAAATGGGGAAAAAGATGTAAGGAAGCAGAGATTGAACTGTGAGGAAAAGGGGAAAGATGTGAGGAAGTGGGGACAGAACTGTGAGGAAATAGGGAAAAGTTGTAAGGAAGTGGGAGAAGACCTGTGAGGAAATAGGGGAAGAACTGTGAGGAAGTGGAGAAAGAGATGTGAGGAAATGGGAAAGAGATGTGAGGAAGATAAGGAAGAACTGTGAAAAAGGGTGAGTGGGTAGGCTACAGGGAACTGCGGGAAGAAATATAAGGAAGTAAAGGAAGGGGAATTGTGTGAAGAGTTGTGAAAGAGAAAAGCAATGATTGTGGGGGAGTTGGGCAGAGTTTTGGAGAGAGAAGAGCTGTAAGAAAAGGCTTTCTCTCTGAAAAACTGTGGAAGTACCCTTGCTGTGAGGAAGTGGGAGAAGAATTGTGAGAACGTAGGGGAAGAAGGGAAAGTGGTGCAAGACAACAGGGAACTGTGCTAAAAGGAATGGTTGTGATGAAGTGAAAGAAGAGTTATGAGGAATTAAGGGCAGAGGTGTCAAGAATAGAGGGAAGAGCCATAATGAACTGAGGCAATGCCCATGAGGAAGTGTTAACAGAAAGTGTGGGCACAGTTGTGACAAAGTGAGGAAGAGTTGTGCAAAATGTTCTTTAAGGAAGTGGGGGAAGAGAATTATGAAGAAGAGACAGATAAACAATGAAGAAGTGAGGGAAGAACTAAAGTACAAGGAAGAGAAAACAGAGTTAAGAGGAAATAAAGGGGAAGGTTAGGTAAGAGTTGTGAGAAAATGGAAGAAGAACGGAGAGGAAATTTGGGAAGATTTTGAAACAAGTGACGGCAGAGACATGAGGAAGAGAGGAAGGAGGTGTGAGGAAGTGAAGGCAGAGCTAGGAGGAAGTGGGGGAGAGTTACAAGAAAAAAAAATCTGTAAGGAAGAGAGAGAAGAGCTTTGACGGGGAAAGGTAAGAGCTGGAAGAAAGTGAAGGAGGGGTGCTGAGGAAGTGTGGAAAAAATTATGAAAAAGTGACAGGGGAGCTGTGAGGAAAGAGAGGGGTTATAAGGAAGTGAAGAAAGAAGTTGGAAGAAATAAGGGAAAAGCTGTGATGAAATTTCACTGAATCTACAAATCCTTTTTATCCACTGCATCCATCTGTCGGCCCACAGAGGACAGTATGAGTACCCTCCTGCCTGTGGAGCTGGATGTTTGTAAGGAAATCCACTGAGGTTGACAGATCTCCGCTACTTGCCTTATATCTATCTTCCTCTATATTCTCCCTGTAGTAAGAAAACAGCTGAAACATTTTCACAACAAATGAATCAGAAACACGTCAAGTATTTTACCTCTTATCGGAGAAGTGTCTATATGAATCATTTATAAATATGCACAATCCTTTACAAGAGTTGATAAAAGTTTTTCATTATTGGTCAACAATTCAGAACTGTGTGTACAGCATATGAATACCAAAGGGGCTTTGAGGCTTTGAAAAGTATAAAACCGCTTTTAAAACTTCATCCTTTGTTAGTGCTATGGGTTACCATGGGCTTTCTCCATCCCTCTTTTTCTGTCTCTCACAATAAGAACAAAGACTGACTAGACATCAGGCAGAAGTGTTTGGCACAGAACCTTGTCCCGAACACAGCTGTCAGCCATGTGAGTACAGTTCAATCTTTCATCCAAATGCTTGTTGTTCCAGTGAAATCACAAAATATAATGCATGTAAGCCACCATTACTAATACACAGTGGCCCCAAGGTGTACACTTAAATTACACATACAAATGCATGAACTGCAAAACAAATATCAATCCGAGTGCAATTTATTTTTAAAAAATGTAGCAAAAATATTTCACAAGAATACAAAACATGCCAAGTTTCAAAACCTGAAAAGTCTTCCGCCATTTTGGAGAGTAGCCTACTCCAGAACGTAATCAATGTAATCAGCGTTGTTTACGTTCAGTAGAAAGCGCATTACGTTCCTGGGTACTCCAGAAGATGGTAACTCAGGGAGAAGAATTTTTTAATAAATCATGTTATTATTGTTTTGTTTGTGCACAAAAAGTATTCTCGTAGCTTCGTAAAATTACGGATGAGCCACAGATGTCACATGGACTATTTTACCAATGTCCTTATAACATTTCTGTGCCTTGATCGTTGTAATATCCTTGAGGGTCAGAGAGCTCTCAGATTCCATCAAAAATATCTTAATTTTTGTTCCGAAGATGAACGAAGGTCTTACGGGTTTGGAATGACATGAGGTTGAGTAATTAATGACAGAATTTTCATTTTGGGGTGAATTAACCCTTTAACAGTGAGAATTGGTCCCTATACTAAAGTTGCCGTAGTATTATAGCCATCTTGAATTCTAAACTTGAGGATGAGCTTGAGTTCCTGAGAAGGAACTCAAAATTGGGTGAGCATTCCATTTGAAAAACCGAACATGGAGCTCTGACTTTTCTACCTCGGATGAAAAATCGAATGCAGCATAAATACACAAACCAAATAATCAACAGGAACTGAAACAGGTACTAATCAGAAACCATAGCAAATAATAAGCAAAGGGAACACAGGCAAACAGACGACAAGACACAATAGCTATGTATCCATCCACCTATTTTTATACGCATTTTGAGATATCGCATTTAAAAAAACGCTGGATCGAAACGCCAAGATGCACATAAATTCTAAAATTCTAAAAAGTCGTAAGAAAACATGCGCATTAACTACGATGGAAACACTTTTACCGAATAAATTCCTTGATGCGCACCAAAAAAGACGTGACTTTGCGATGGGACAGTATAACTGGACCAACCAATGGACTGATCTCACTGCACAGCATCTGAAACGCTAGTTTTGTCATTCTAAATTGCTTGAGAAAAATCTCGTCAAAGTGCTTAGTTATAATTAACTCTCTGAACTGCATTCCCAAACAGCAGGCTCCGAAAATAAGATAACATTTTCTTTGTGATATTTAGTGCAAGTTAATCAGGAAGTGACGATTTTGTTCACGTCAACTCACTGGATGGAAACGATGCTTTATTCACAAATGTTTTATGCAATATTCCAATTTTGTGCATAAATGTAATTCATAACTTTGGATGGAAACATAGCTAATGACAAAGAAACAGAACTATACAGAACATAACTACCATACTTACTATCAATATGCAGCAAATTAGGATTTTATTGAGGGAAAATGCTTAGTTAATTAATATGTTATTAATATGTAATTAATATGTAATATGACCCTAATCTAAAATGTTACCTGAAATTCATATATTTTTTTAGTGTCTTATGTGTCCAAAATGGTTACTTTTGGGACCATAACTTCTAAATCATTTTAATTAAAAATCGTCAATCGAGCATAATTTAAAAGCAACCTCCCGGAAGAAATATTCCTCTGAGCCCTTCCCCTTTATTGTGATATGTCTGCTTCTGATCAGACAGCAAGAAATCCTACAGTAGAATGGCCTCTGTTGTTTGTCCACTTCCATCAACAGTCCAGCAAGGGCAGTTAATTGGTGTCCTTCAGAGCATTTCTCTGTGATCAGAGGCATTTACGAACTGTACAGAGATTTCAGCTCAACTCTGTAGTTGTGCTCTTTCTTTACCAGATACCCCTCCAAGAACCTTTTATTCTTGCAGCAGTTAGACAGCACCAACAGTCATGTGAAAAAGAAAAGGTGGGAGGTCAGCGGGAATGGAGGAACAGACAGAGAGGCATGTAAAGAGGGATGAAATTCTAGTCTTGCAGGAAAGGGGCTGACTCACAGCTATTCTTTCAGACACACATAGCAGCTGCTAATTCAGGCTATTCAGCCGGGGCTTACGGTATCACAGCAAACACTGGCACTCACAGGAGAGGAAAAACCCTGACAGGCATTTCACTCTAACAACCCTCTGTCTCTGTATTTGTTTATCCATATGTCACTTTACCCAGCTCTCCATTTTTTTTTGTTTCTGCATTTCAATTAGACATTCACATACCCTGTCTCTCTCCGAGTCGTCTCACTCTCTGCACTCACTCTAAGGGCTCCTCAGAGGCTCTGATCTGCTGGGTTTTTAGTGATTTGTTATTCATTGAGAGAGGTCACGCACCTCTTTTCATCCAGAAGCACAGCTGCTGGAGAATGTTCCAGGACTTTTATTACATTACCTGGCTTGCATGTCTTGAGTCAAAGAGCAGAGTAGAGCAGGATCTTCTTGCCTTTATTCACTCTGCCTATGAATGAGTAATAAAAAAATCTTAAAATCCCAGCAACAATCATTTACTCTGTTCCTATTTTCATGGTCTGCGTAAAACATTTTATTTGTATTTGTAGAGCACTTCCCAATGCCACAGCATTTGCTGAACTAACTCACTCAGCTGCATAATTTCAGGGACCCTGCTGTTGTTTTTAAAATTTATATTTCTTTACTAAGTTAGAAGTTTCTGCATCGCTTTTCAGCAGCATGGAGTTATACTGCAACTAATTCAGGACAATAGCAAAAGAAAGCATAAATTTGAAGCTTGTTTTGTAAGTGAAATTTATTTGTATAGCACTTTTCACAATACATATCAATTAGTGTTGGTCAATATGACGATATATAACGATATTAACGATCTTCTGAATTTAGATCTTTCAATTAAATATGTTTTAAAACATTAAAAAAAATGAAACACAAACCTGGATTCATAAGATCTATAACATGCATTCACAAAAATAGAATAAAACTTAATAGACATTAAATATTAGTTGGTTTTATTCTAAGCAAAAGTAAACAGCAGAGAGTAAGTATTCCTGTAAAATATGATAATTTGCCTTAATATATTATAATTGGTTTGTGAAAAAAAAAATTGATGGAAATTTAACGTTTTTAATTTAATCAACAGTCATTCAGGTGACAATGTTGAGAAATATAGGCAACGGCTTTAATTTCAATTTAAGTAATGCTTCAGTATAGAGACATGACACATTTAAGAAAGAATTACTGTATTGTAATGTCTATTGTGGCGGGAGGAGCAAACTACAGACACAGTGGGTGTGGCGTCAGGCCTCGGAGAGGCTTTTATTCAAAAGAAATCTCAAAAATAAAGTGTCCAAAGGGGAAAAGTGTCCAAAATAAACAGGGGATCTGGTGTCCTCGTCGTGCTGCGGGGTTAGTGAAGGAGGGGCAGTGTTCGAGAAGGAAGGGTCCAGGTAAGGGGCGGAGTCTGGCGGCCGCACGCGCTCCCCTCTTGCGTGTCCGCGGCGGGGGCGGCGGCTTCATCCTCCTTTGGCCCGCGGCGCTTCTTGGGGGTTACACGGCCAGGCATCCTGGCCCGTCAGCCGTCTCGCGGGTGCGGTACTCGTCCAGACCGCGGGTCCGGCAGCTCGCGACATCGGCGGCACTTGATCCCTCTCGCTCCCTTCCTAGACCCAGCGTGCATGCACGTGAAAGAGACTGGTCTCCCGAGGAGAGGCGCACTCGGCGTATATCAGCGGCGGTGATGAGGCTCCATTCACTTCAGGTGCGCCTCATCACACGCCGCCAGACCTGGCTGTTTTCAGCGCCCCTCCTCTCTCACACACCCACTCCCGTCGGGAGCCTGGTGAAGGGCGGCGAATAAGGGACGGGGTGGTGATGATAATAAGGGGGGAGGCAGCCAACTCGTCACACTATCCATACTGTAATTGAAAATTACTCATAGCACTCAGTTAGCACTCGGACTGCACACAAAACATACATACAATGCAACCATTGTAGTGCTATTCGCAAACAAATTACGTACATGAGTCAGGTCTTTTTTATTAAAACAAAAACATACAGCGTGGCCAATGCAAACTGATTCCCAAAACAAATGACAGTTATGAGCAGGTTCAATGGATAGTTTAAAAAGATTGGTTACTGGTTTGAATCAGTCAGAAATACTGCCCTTTATAACTTTTAATTGTAGAATACTGCTTTAATATTCAAGCAAACCATCATAACTGAAATGTAATTCAACTGAATCAGAATCAAATCGAGAGCTTGAGGACCTGAATCAAATTGGAAAATCTGTATCGATACCTGGCTTTACTATCACTGCTCAACCTTCACTTCTGGTGTTCCAGTGAATAAAAACTAGGAGGAAGCTTAATTTGTGAAAAATTCTGCAGTAGTCGAACTTGATTCCAAATAACTTTTACAGGGTATTAAAAGTTGCTCACAGTTCTGTAAAATATCAGTTTACATATCAAAGCCATCTAAGGAAGATTGCACAGCAGGCTTGGTCTACTAGAGACTTGCTGGTCAAATCCAGACTGTGAATAATTTTACGGCCCTCAGATTGATTTAGATGGCATAGCTGCAGTGTTTTCAATGAGTTCAGAGCATTTCAAAAAGCACACAGTGGTCATCAATTTGTGGACTATGGTCCATATTCAGAGGTTTTCTGGCCATAATTCAGCTGCAGTAGTTTCCCAAACATGAACCAACACAGTTTAAATGCATCAATTTGATGCCTTATCCAATCATATATATTCATGCTATGGTCAAACCTGTTGACATAAGATAAGATGAGATGTTGATGCTATGACTCAACAGCATCAACTGTACATTTCCCATCTATCACCACCTTCTGCCAGTTTTTACACTGAATATGTAAAAAAAAGCAAAGTTGGAGTAACAAAACGTTGGAGAACACTGTTAGAATGGGACCATGTTAATGCAATCAGTATTATTTAACTTTACAACATTATCTAAAGTAAATAATAATTCTTTCATAAGGTTAAAGAGAATATTTTATTAATAGTACTGCATTGAGAATTACATACTTGAAATAATTACAAATGGTGTGGTTGAGACCAGGATGCATAACGTAATTCGACCTGAGTGAAAGAGGTTTAAAGTAATGGCAAAGCTTTAGTAAAGTAACATGGAGTTTGTGGTCTGGCCAGATGGCCTAATGGGCTAAAGTAAAGAAGAAGAGCAGGAAAAAATCATATTGCTTCAGAAGGGCACAAGCATCAGTAACAATCCTCTTTTATCCTGTCCTTGACATCCATGACGGTGAGCAAAGGCTTGCAACTCATCATTGTCATCAGTGTGGTAAGGACTGCAAAATGACCCTTTTGGTATGGGGGTTGGAACAAAGAAATGTAGATCATTTTAAACCCTAAAAATATAGATTCTGAGCATATATACAATGCAAAAGTTTATTTAAACCTTTCAGAAAGAAGACACTTATGTTCACCAAGGCTGCATTTATTTGATTTGAAATACAGTAAAAACTGTAATACTGTGAAATCTTATTATAAAATAACTGTTCTCGATTTTAATATATTTTAAAATGTAATCTATTCCTGAGATGGCAAAGCTGATTTTTCAGCTTCAGTGTCACATGATCCTACAGAAATCACTCTAATATGCTGATGTTGTAACATTTCTAATAATAATAATAATAATAATAATAATAATAATATCCCAGTTGAATATGAAAAGATGAATAGAAATCTCTTTGATGAATAGAAAGCTCAAAAGATCAGACATTTACTGTCCATTTCTTGTCACTTTTGATCTACCTAATGCATCTTTGCTGAATTAAAAATCTTACTGGCACTGAACTTTTAAATGGTAGTACAGTGGTGACCAAAATTGTTAGAACACTTGGCATATTTAAGAGGTTTCAGTTGTTTTTGTTGAATTGGCCGTTACAATACCCATAAAACGAACTATTGCCGGAACTACCTGCGACAGAAGGAATCTGCTGGAACAGAAAATGATGGACTGGCCCCCTAAAAGTCCAAACCTCAACCCCATCGAGCAAATTTGGGGCGAGTTGGAAAATAAACTGGACAGATCTATTGTACATTCAAAGGAAAGCCTTTGGCTTGAGTTGCAGAAGGCATGGGATAACATTAGTGTTGGAGTTCTCAGGAAATATATTGATACTATGCCAGAGAGATATGCTGCTGTAATTGCTGCAAAAGGTGGACATTAGATAGATAGATATAGAGATAGAGATAGAGATAGAGAGATAGAGAGATTTCCATTTCCACTTTACTCCTGAAGAATAGTTTCACAGGTCTGCAGAGGAATGCATTACAAAAAGACTCCGTAGCAGAAATATTGTCACCACATTATTTTCAATGCTTGGGTGTTTATAGATAACCATAAATGCCATACAATATATGGATGATACTGCCAAACCCATGGAAGAAGAACAGCTGGGTGCTAATCAGTCAGTCATTCAGATGATAAATAGAGCATACAGCTGAGATGACTGAAAACATCCACCAAAATTCCAAAAAGCACCTGGGAGTGAACACGTATACATGCACACACAGTGAGGATTCAAACCCCTGCTAGGCGAGTAATCTCTAGACCTCTCCGAGATACAGCATGCCAGCCCACCATCCTATACACCCCCACAGCGAATGTAATCCAGCTGAGATTAGATGCGATTCACAACACACACAAAGACGCACACACACATACATCCAAAATACACACCCACTCACAGCATGAGCTATACTGTGCTTTACAGAGACAATCTTTAGCTTCAGGAAGGGATAACTGAGGTGACAGTTTCATCTCCTCTCACGGGGACCTCGCGCTCACCTTATAGGCATAGTTCAAAAATTAACTTTTTGACATTTTCTTTTCAACCTCAAGTTAATCATGAAAACTTCTGAAAAATGAAAAAATGGGAATTTTTTTTTTTGAAAACCCTTTCAAGATTTTTTTAATTCAGTCAATCCAATCATATTCAGCAATTGTTCTGCTCGAGCTACTGTATGTGATCTTATTAATGAATGAATGACAAAATATTTTACTATGATATAAAACTATGACTAAAGCAACTATGTAAAAATTCACATTATTCCTAACATGTATTACTTTCTTCCATGACACAGAAGAAGAAATTCAATCAAATGTCCAAGCTGCTCTTTTTATTATTTTATATATTATATATTTGGGGTCAGTAAGATACGTTTTTATTAGGGCTGTCAATCGATTAAAATATTTAATTGCGATTAATCGCATGACCGTCATGAGTTAACTCGCGATTAATCGCAATTTAATCGCACATTATTATCTGTTCTAAATGTACCTTAAATTAATATTTTTCAAGTTTTTAATACTCCAATTGACATGGGCATGGACAAATATGGATGCTTTATGCAATATGTGTTTATTATTAGTGAAACCATAGTTAACAGAGCATGAAGACTAGACATGTTTCAAAGGTCATAGATGTTTTTCAAAGAACTTTTTCATGTCTATTACACACATGAAAAAGGAACATAGAAATACCAGGTTCCCATTACTTATCTTTATTTCCACTGAGCAACTGACTTAGACAAGCCTGTTTACATTTTCACACTACAGGGCAGCTCACTTCTTCTGAACATGCAAAATGTTATTATTTATTATTACATTTGTTTGCCTCTCTGTGCCCACATACTGTATTTTCATGCAGTTAATGCTCAATAAAATCAAATAGCCTAAACATAAGATAAAGACAATAGCTGTTCTGTGATTTCGGCTATACTTGCATGTAAAATTAGAGAATCAACATGATATCGGTTATAAAGCAGCACTGTGTAACTTTTGTCGCTCTAGCAGTTAATAAACAGGACTGCACGCATCCCGCGGAAGAACATTCTAACCGGAGCTACTTCTCTAAGTTTATGTCTATGGCAATTCATGCAGGTATGTGTTACTTCGCAGCGGTGACGACCTGAACAGGCTACAATAGTCCAAATATAAGCACTTATTATAAGCGTACAATAGTGATTCGGGATAAGACAAAAACGCGGTTTGGAAGATGAATTCATGATGTACTCGCTCATTATATACATTTTCCAAATTCTGAATACAGAAAAAGTTACATGCTTATGGCGTTATTTTTTAGTCAAAAGTTATGAGCGTGTAAGACATGCTCACGAGCACATTATGTTATTTCACACGCGCAAAAATGAACCTTCAGCTGGCATGATAAAAGTACTCGCGCACAAATTCAACAACCGAGAGGTGTACAGGCAGCTGCGCGCGAGCGCCTGGCATACTCATAGGTTTTTCAATCCTGCTTGCGTCAGTGGAATCCTGCTCGCGCGCAGCGGGCTTCTGCTCGCGGAGTGCTGTTTTGCTGCGCAGATTCTCCTCGCTCAGCTGATTTCTTGCTCCCTCGAGTCTAGATGACTTTTGACAATTTGGGGGCGGAAACCAAGGAGGGCACTGACTCTCTTATGATTGGTCACTTTCATCGTAATCACACTCCAATAGGATTTTGTACCTTGATTGACAGCTCATTACAGGAAGCACGGAGTCAAAGTATCTGATTTTGAGTTGTCATCAGCAGTATCGTATGACACTATATATGGCGATATTGATAGAGATATCAATGTAATATTTAATCTGAAATTTATTTTTGGAACAGGTAGCTGACATAGCTAATCACCGCACTTTTGTAGCTAGCTTGTAAAACTAAAGTGTTTTATCAAAACGCGGTTCAGTAATTTCAAAGGGCGCGTTTTAGTTAGTCCATGTGCTAGTGCTTCAGTCAAAAAGTTTGAAACATTACTATTTTTAATGTTTTTGAAAGAAGCTCCTATGCTCATCAAGCCCGCAGTTAACAACAAAAACGAAGATATGGAAATATTATTACAATTTAAAATAATGGTTCTCTTTTTTAATATATTTTAAAATGTACTCGGCTTTGTGATGCAAAGCTGAATTTTCATCAGAAAGTACTCCAGTCTTTGGTGTCTTATGATTCTTCAGAAATCATTCTAATATGCTGATTTGATAATTTCAGTTTTGAAAAAACAGTTGTGCTGTTTAATATATAATACTTTTTTCAGGATTCATTGATGAGTAAAACGTTAACATATTTATTCATAAAAAAACAGCATTTATTCAAAAATAAAAACATTTCTAACAATATACATCGCTACTCATCACCTTTTATCAATTTACAAGACCTAGTTGAATTAAAGTACTAATTTCTTAAAAAAATAGTTATTGTTCCCAAACTTTTGAACGGTAGTGTATATTGTTACAAAGATTTCATTCTAAAATAAATACAGTTCTATTTAACTTTTTATTCATCAAAGAATCCTGAATAAAATGGTTCTAAAAAATATTAAGCAGCACAACTGTTTCCAACATTGATCATAAATCAGATGAGCATAAGAGACTTCTTTCAAAACATTAAAAATAGTACGTTTCCAAACTTTGACTGGTACTGTACATTGGTCACTAGTTCAACTAAAACACTTGCCATGAAAAGTTTGGGAACTACTGGCCATACTTTACGTTTCTTTGTTTACACATGCAGCACTGACTAAAAACGCTAGTTACAAGAGAGACACCTAACATTAGCCCCTTGCTGAGTTTGCTAGCCTAAAACTTACAAGTTAAGGTTGATTAGCTTATGTCAGCTACTTACATGTTCCAAACAAATTTCAGATTAAATTGCTACATTGTCAAACACACAGCCCCCATCATAATAATATCACTTACGCCTACATCTTCAGGTGTCACACACTGTCCACTGTGCAGTGTTAACTGAATGACTGAACCAGTACACTAACTTTACTGGCAAAGTTGCTGAATATATTACACAAAAAGCATTAAATGACATTGTAGATACATATATTTACTATTCATACTGAACTGCTATTAAATGACAAATAAAACATCAAATCTCAAAATAATACTGTTCATTTAGATTTGTTTGTAAATAATATGCATAATATAATATTAAAAATATAAATAACTTAAATACATTGAATTATTGAACACACATTTTGAATGATCACACTAAGTTTCTTTTTATAAGTTGTTAAACTATAACATTATACACACTTTAAGCAGTGTATTAGTAGATAGTATGCTACACTCAAGAAAAGTCTGTAAAAATGGGGCACAGTCTACTACAGTATGTTAATATGAAATAATTTTCCATATTGGTTTTTAACCGGCATTTTAAATTATGCCTTGTGTTTTTGGGTTAAAGGGCTACGATGGATAATAATGTCCTGGAAAATTACAAGTATCTTTTTCATTTTTCTTACACCGTACTAATTGATCAACAATCGCAAGTACAAGCTACTAAAAAAGTGTATCATAAATGAACAATTATTCAATTATTTAATAATTATTATTATTAGTAGTAGTATTATTAAATTGAACAATTGAAAATAGCAGCTGACTCAGTTCACGTGATGTGTGTCCTGCTAGGCATCTTTGGTGTCCTCTTTTTGTCTAATTTGGATAGAAAATGTGTGCCTTTTTATTGTCTGAGTCACTTAGCAAAAGTTGCTAAAAGTTGCCAAATAAATTTAAAACAATTGTTAAATTTGTTGCTAGGTGCTTTTGGAAGAAAAAGTTCCTAGGGTAGTCTGAAAAGTTGCTAAATTTAGCAACAAAATTGCTAAGTTGGCAACACTGGACTGAACTCCGTCAGATACTTTGACTCGGTGCTTCCTGTAATGAGAGCTGTCAATCAAGGTACATGATGTCCCTAAGGATTACGATGAAAGTGACCAATCATAAGAGAGTCAGTGCCTCTTGGTTTCCGCCCCAAATTGTCAAAAGTCATCTAGACTCGTGGAGCAGAAATCAGCTGAGCGAGGAGAAATCCACTGCGCGAGTAAAACAGCACTCCGGGCGTAGCAGAAGCTCAAGGCGCTGCTGAGCAGGATTCCACTGTACAAGCAGAGTTAACCTATGAGAAAATAGGCGCCAAGCTCCGCAGCTGCCTGTACACCTCGGTTGTTGAATTTGTGCTACAGCATTTCTTTATCAAGGTTGCTGAAGGTTCATTTTTGCGCGTGTGAAATAACATAATGTGCTCGTGAGCATGTCTTACACGCTCATAACTTTTGACTAAAAAATAACGCCATACCATGCTGAACAGAGCAGAGAGAGAGAGAGAGAGGTGTGCGCGTAGCGGGAAAGAGAGACCTCGCGCTTGTGCGATGTACAGTACCGGGTAGTCTCAGAAACTAAATAAGGTTTGGGCAAAAACTAAAGATTGATCGCTAGGCTCTTTTTTTAAAAAAAAAAAAGAAGAAAAAAAGTTGCTTAAGGGGTTTGAAAAGTCGCTAAATTGGCAACACTGACAGCATCGCCATCCATTTCCCCAACCACCGGTTAGGCCACGGCTCGAACAGAAAATGCGCGCTGCGTTAATCGCGCGTTAATAAAATTAGCGCCGTTAAAATGAATTTGCGTTAACGCGTTATTAACGCGTGCGATGTACAGCAGCAATACTGCGTTATTAACGCGTTAACTTTGACAGCACTAGTTTTTATATATGTTTATTTATTTAAATTTTCAGCTATGATGCATTAAAAAAAAGTTACGTTACAGTAAAGTTACATTGTTAGAAAAATTCTATTTCAAATAAATGTTGCTCTATGAATGCAGAACTTTCTATTTATTAACGAATCAGCAGCAATACTGCTCAGTGGCGTAGCGTCTGGGCATGCAGGGTATGCAGGTGCATATGGGCCCGGGTCGATTGGGGGCCCGCCGAGCCGAGGGGGAACTCTTAATTGAAACAAGGGAACGAATATAGAGCCCTGCACGGGCCCGGCCCTTGTCTGACAGCTTATCAGAATTCTCCGCCCGAGTCCGACCCGAGCCCGTGTGTCTTTCTTCTCTCTTCCTGTTGCAGCCATTAAAAAAGTTCAGTTTTGGTTCTTAATGGCAAAGTGGTTATATTTCGTTTCGTTTCTTTATTAAGTTAATTTAGAAACATGATTGGAACATTTTATGTTTGTTAAATTCAAGTTGGATTTATTTTTTTAAATACCAAGCGGCCAGCGCCAGACAGTGAGTTGAGCATATGTTTGATCAGTTTAGCCTTCTCAAATAAACACAATTTGAGAGATAAAAAAAGTCATGCATTTCACAATATAAATTTAAAAATTTAAGATAAATGTGTGACAAATATAAAATCGTTTGTGCTAAAAGTGGAAGCTGAGGCGCGCTTTGAAGGACATGGAGGCGCTAGCGAGATCACTTGCATTTTTTTCTTAATAAGAGTGGAAAATTAAAATTCGCCGTAATTTTTTCTCATAAAGGTAAGAGTATACATCATTCGAAGCTGCAAATAATTTTATTTGTGTGCACTCACATTATCAGCAAAATGTTTGCTTTTTAAAATAAAGAAAACAAACAGGGTGTCTTGATCTTGAGCAGGAACACTTCACAAAAACTGAACCGAAACTCAGCAAATACCTGCCTCACTGACATGATAAATATATTTATAGAATGCTATAAAATACTACTTTACAATGAAATAATTCAAATCAAATATTAAAAACTCTTTTATTAGCCTATGTAATAAAAAAAAAAAAGCATTTCTCTCTAAAGGCGCGTCCAATGAGGAGATATGAGGAGTCAGGATCGTCAAACTTAATACTATTTTATTTTTATTATTATTTTTTTTCTTTTGTTTTTTGGGCCGCTGTGCCAAGATTGTGTTTGCATGCAGTACAAATATACTACAGCGGCATTTTATTGTCACACTGAAAAATAACTAAATAAGATTAAAGTCGTAGGCCTACTAATTTAATAAAGTCAAAATTACGATAATAAAATCATATTATATTGTGCAATATTAATGTGAAAATTACACTCTGCAAAAAAAAAAAAAAAGTATGTGGCATCCAACTTCTTAACACGAAAAACAGCAATAACACGTATAGATATTTTTGAAACTCTAATTGATCGATTTCATGAGACATTCGTTTGTATAAATTGTTCTGATTTTTTTCAATATGCATTCAAATATTTATTCATGTTTATTTCGTGATGCAAATATTAAAGAGGAAAATATCATTGATTCACATGCCGCTTGAACTGAGGCGAATGTAGGTACCTCACTACAAATAAAAGAATAAAATTTATTGTTGCATTTGATTTTAAAATTTACAGAAAGATGAGACTTTGTGTTATAATAAAAAAACACAAAGCTTATTGCGATTATTGGGTGGCTTGCGTGCAATGAATGGACTTGAAAACGTTAAATATTATTTCCAAGCATTTATACCGTAATTAAAACAGCTTGTGAATAGTCACATAACTGTATTTACGAAAAATCAACGTTATGCGAGTTGGAGCCCATATCATTTGGGGGGGCCGTACAATTTTTTTGGATATGGGCCCGGGGCTGACTTGCTACGCCACTGATACTGCTATTAACTTTGATAATAATATGAAATGTTTCTTAAGCACCAAATCAGCAGAATGATTTTTGAATAATAATGTGACACTTTAAAATTTAAAAACATTTTAAAATAGAAAACAGACATTTTAAATGATAATATTATAATTATAACAAAATGTTACTTTGCTGTTCTTACTATATTTTTTAATTAAATTAATGCAACCTTGGTGAGCATAAAAAAAACTTTTGAAACATTTGAAAACATTAAACATTTGAACAGTTCTTAACATCTGAAGGGTTCTTACACAGAATCAAAGAGCCCAAAGAGCCATATCTGATTGAAAGTCTTTACTTGAGAACTATTCAAAAATGGCATTAGGATACAGATCCACACCAAAAGAGCTTTAAACATGCACGCACACACACACACACACACACACACACACATAAAATCAGCCCACACCTCCACCAACCACACACACCTCCATCAGCAACACATACTCTACTGCTCGCGCCTCACGTCAAAGAATAGACAAAAGTTTAGATGCCTCTGAATATTTTAGTTGTTCTCTGCACTATTTAGAGAGTTTATCTGAAATATTCATCGGTTTAATCAAATTTTCCTAAAAAAGTGTTAAATATTTCAAGCAACAGTGAAATCCATTACAGGCCCTTTAATAGTATCTAGGGAACATGTATGTGTGTCAGGTGGGTACCTGCTGCTGAGGGTTTAAATGGACACCGATGGCACATAATCACAGGAGAGAGACATTATTATGAACAGTTCAGATCACAGACACACACTTTATTACAAATTTATACAGTTTTATTCACTATGCGTTTTCACAGTATAAATATATTATGGATTTTTTCCCATAGTTTTTGCACTATGCAAAAAGTATAACACAATTTTAGCCACTTTTAATCTGCAATTTAGATAAATGCACATTAAAAAAAAAGTCTTTGTCACAAAAGAATGTATCTATATCTAGTAAAAGCAACATAATATGATGGAAAAACTAAGGGGAAAAAAAGCAAAACATCTCACAAGGGGGTCATTAAAAGTCTATTATGTTTAAAAGTGCTTAAAATACACCTATTCAGCTCTAAAGGGTTCATAAAAAGGGTAGGATGCCATTATGCTGTGTATGGTGCAGCTTTAAAGCACCCCTGAGGTTTCAGGAGCGGGTGATGGTGAGCCGGATGTGCATTCTGCCCTCTCAGCCGATCAATTCCCAGGCTAATGTTCCTCTCTTTTGTGGCATATGCCTCACTCTCTCTATGACTTCTACCTCTTGCTCTCTCTTTCACTCACTCACTCACTCTCTCTGTCTCTCTTAGGTTGAACTTGTTAAATATTCATAATCCCTCAATCTCAGAGCTGTGTTTATAGAGGCTTGTCCAAAAGTGATCCAGTGTGACAGAGTTCACTGCTTCTAAAGACCTCTCTTCATTGTGTGTTTGACCTAGAGGGTCCCTATCGAAATAACTAGGTAGCCATCACTCCACTATTGTTTTACAACAGATGTTCTTAGGACAATGTCTGAATTCATAGCAGAACAGAAATAGTTGGCAACTCTTTTGGGACAAGACCAGCACACACTAAAGCCCGACTGCCAGTGATTTTATCAATGGAGGTCACCTGGTTGTTGCATTGTTGGTAGCTATGCAAGCAGGCTTTTAAGTCACTGAATGCGTTAGGGATTTGCTAAACTACATCGACTAGTTAGTGGGTTGTGTGAAGGATTGGTCGACCAAGGAGGCCAGAAAAATAGGGTTCCATTAGACCTTGATCAAATCCAGCTGGCACATGACCAACATTTACTGTTAAAACAATTTTAATGCTAAATGTTGTAAAAAGTTAACAAAATAACCCTAACATTCACCAAGATCTGTATGAAAGACAATGAAAAAAATGTCAGTGTTATCAATGTTGATTCCAATCATATCAATGCTGATTCCATCTGCAAAATTGAAAAAAAATTCAACCTTGACCCATGATGTTGATTCACCCACAAACATGTTGAAATGAAGAAGTTGTTTCTTAGAGGGTGTTCACACAGAACACATTCTTGCATTCCAAAACTGCTAGATGAAGTCCCAAGACACATTTTTAAAATGTTCAACTATTTTTAACATGATACTGTGAGATGCTGAAACTGAGAGATGTTATAGACTAATGATATATTATAGACTATGGCCCGGTTTCACAAACGGGGCTTAGCTTACGCCAGGACTAGGCCTTAGTTTAATTAAGATATTTAAGCAACTTTTACAAAAATGCCTTAGAAGGAAACATTACAGGTGTGCATCCTGACACAGAACAGTGACACTGACATATTTTAAGATATGTCAGAGCAAGATATTTTCAGTTGAGCTCAAACATGCATTTTAGTCTGGGACTAGATTAAGATTAAGATATTTGACTGATAAAGAAGTAATAGATACTAGATAATAGATATAAGCTTTATTGTACAAAACATCTGTTGTTGTTGTTACAAAAAAGGAAACTATAATAACGGACATATTGCTTAGAATAGATGATTTGAAGTACAACTGTCTAGAAACTTAATACTGAATGCAGTGTAGCAGCAGTACCTTAAAGGGGGAAAATATAGTGCCATAAATTCTCAGAGATGGTTGTAGCATGCAGTACTGAATCATTCCTTTATAATATGAAAAATATTGGCAATAATATTCTTCAGAAATTCACCTGTTGTGTTCCACAAAAGAAGTCACATGGGTTAGAAACAGCATAAGGGTTAACTATTCCTTTTATCATTCATGTTGCCAGAATTGTCTTTATAGCTGAATGATTTTCGGTTATTTTGTCACTGCATGAAAGAGATTTGGCATAACAGAATCACAGAGATGATGCATGAGAGGTCATTAGGACAGTCCATCTTCAACCAATCAATCCATCAATCCAATCAATCAATCCATCCATCCCTACATACATACAGCACATACAAATATAAAATAATATAACATATAACATATAAAATCAAATAACAAAATAAAATAAAATAAAATAAACATAAAGCTCATGCAAAGGCTGGGTCTCTACCATTCCTGTTTTTAACTCAGAATCGTATTATTTGTTTATTCTTTACTCTAAGACTTCAGAGCCACTCCGAATCTGAAGGAAAGACAGACAGCTGGGATCAGATTAGGACAGCAGTCTCACCAGAGTCTCTTCACTTCAAGCGAACAGTCTTGGCTTTACATTCAGAGTCTTGCAGATTAGACATGCCACCATTGGGACAAGCCATCTGATTGATGTGGAAAGACACCAACTATAGATTTTATATATATATATATGTGTGTGTGTGTATGTATATATAAAGGTATTTGGGGACAGCCTAATCTGAAACCATTGATACCATAATATAATAATAATAGGCCAGGACACAGTGTGGCAAATGTAGCAGATCCTTCAAAAAAACACTGGTGATGTGCCTTCATCTGGAAACACACCAATAATAACAAAACTAATAATGAACTAAGTCAAATTTAAAATAAAATTACAAATAAGTTTTAATGAACATTAAATTAAAATTACAGTGTATGGGTGTCAATGTTTAGGCCTTCCACACAAGAAAACATGTTTCTGTCAAACACCCGCTCCTCAAGCAAGATGTGCTTCACATACAGTATATACTGTTTGCACCAAGTATAAATAGACACTGTCAAAATATAGTTATATAAGAAATATTATATAAGAAATGTTCTTGTATAGAGTTATACAATACATATCTGCTATAGAAACTAAATAGAATGTGTTAGATAAATTGGATTAAATAATAAACCAAACTAAACATAGGTTTGTTTCATTTAGAGTTGATACACTACTATGTAACTCCCACCCACATCCAGTCCTGCTCAAATACAACAGAAAAACAGCCAACTTTGTTTAATCAGTTAATCATTGCCGCAGATACACATAATGGCTCTGTTTTCACCTGATGGTATCAAGATGCATTTTCAGTGATCTGATCAAGTGTCAGCTGAGATACATTCTTTTATCCTCTTGGTTATTAACATGCATCTCAAATGCACGTCCTGTGACCATTTGTGGTCAGAATTTGTTGAGATTCTCCTCTCTTATTTTGTCACACCCCACATCACTTTTGCGGGCCCTTGTACCCTGACTCTCATAAGGCAGCCAGTAAGATTGGAATTGCCAATTTTAGACAGAAATATGCATAAAACAATCTGTAAATAGCCCCTCTTTGGTTGAAACAGTACAGTTATAAAAGCATTTGTGTGTAAAAACAATAATTGTTCTCATTCATTAATGAATTTGGAGAATACTCCAAATTCATTAACATCTGAGGTTAAGAACAAATTTGTTTAAGTATTTACGTGTTGTGAATTAAGATATTTTTGGTGAGAAGTTTCCCTGTGGGTTGAATAACAAAATAACCCACACAATTGTTATTGAATGAAAAACCAGTAAGTCAGTCTGCGTGAACAGAACGTTCTTGGATCCATAAGCACCACTTCCATCAAGGCAAAGAGATCTCACAGAGACTAATGAACGCATCTGATTCAGTGATAAGTGTATGTAACCCGGGGCCACAAAACCAGTCTTAAGTCGCACGGGTATATTTGTAGCAATAGAAAAAGATACATTGTATGGGTCAAAATTATCCATTTTTCTTTTATGCCAAAAATCATTAGGATATTAAGTAAAGATCATGTTCCATGAAGATATTTTGTAACTTTCCTACTGTAAATATATATATATATATATATATATATATATATTAATTTTTGATTAGTAATATGCATTGCTAAGGACTTAATTTGGACTACTTTAAAGGCGATTTTCTCAATATTTTTATTTTTTTGTACCCTCAGATTCCAGATTTTCAAATAGTTGTATCTCGGCCAAATATTGTCCTATCCTAACAAACCATGCATTAATGGAAAGTTTATTTATTCAGCTTTCAGATGATTTATAAATCTAATTTTTTTAAAAAAAATTGACCATTATGACTGGTTTTGTGGTCCAGGGTCACATATGTAACAATATCAAATTTGAAGTTTTAATGTACATACAAATGCACATGTAAAGTACATTATTATATTTATAACTGTAGTTTGTTTTTTAACATTACATTTGAGGTGAACATCGTTTTATATGTACTAAATTGCAACTTTACTAAATTGCAACAATTACAAATATATTTAACTACATGACATATAAGTTTATGTTTAATGTTTAATATAAATAACATGCAGTTAAGTGTCAGAAAACATAAAGTATTCCATATTCTTTTGAAGTATTTCTGTAATAAATACTCTTTTTAAAAAAATACTATATTGTACTTTTTTGGACAAGGATCTCCGGTCTCGGTCTTGACTCGGACCCAACATACTATGACTCCAGTGAGCTGATCTTGACTAAAACATTGGCAAATAAGTCATTGGCCTACTGTGTCAACAGACTGGACTGTTCTTAGCTGCTACAGATCTATGAAAAGTAACTTGTGGACTGAGACATGTTTTTTAAAAAGGTCATTGGGGCCTTCCCACAATCTGTCGTCCATTGACATTTATACAGCTTATTAGACAAGGTGAACAATTAGGCAGTGTCGTGAAACACAGGACACATTTTTTTCCTTACTGAATAAATTTACCCCCGCTGAGAGCAGCTCTTGATTCACTCTAATACAGCGATAATAAAGAGCTTGATCTTGAAATACTCAAAGGGTTTACTCTTTACATTAATGCGATTTGTCTACATATTTCATTCTACATTATCTACAAATAATTTCAACAATATTTTCTTGTTATTCCCCCACTACTTGTAGGATTCAGCAGCCTCAGTTTTTTGCTTTGGTTATGGCCCATTGCAATATTGCAAGCTTTAGAAACATTAGGACAGAGAATTGAAAACATGAAAAATTGATATAAAAAAACAACAAAAAAAAATTTCACTCTGTATTTTTTTTGTTTGTTTTATATTTTGAAGTAATTCCAATTCCAACGTGTTCTAAAACAAAATAGAACAAAACAAAATTTATAGATTGTATTTATAGATTTATTTATTTAATATTCAGATTTTATAACACCATTTTTGATATTAATGAAACTTATTTTAATAGCTTTAGTTTGTTTAAAAAACTCAATATTATCTATCAAACAATTAAATGGTCAACCCAGAGTCTATTTATGGTTAAGTACCAGTTTAACACAGACTAGAACTAATTGGAACTGACTGATGCACAATAAAGCATGAAATATGTTCAAATAAATAATCAGGATTGTAGCACCCATGGAAAATGTTACTTATAGCGTTCTTTTAATATCTGCTTCTGCTCAGATGAAAAGTTTGCTGTAACCAACCACAAGCATGTTCATTGTGTGCATAAACAATCATTAATCAGAGGCATGTAAATTAGCCGACAGGCCTATCGGTAATAACAAACTTGTGCTAAATTCGCTTCATGTTGCACCACTCACTTGCAATACAGCCATGAGCAAACAGCACACCAAAACTATAAAAATTCCCATTATAATCAACAATCCCAGACACGGTTTAAAGATTCAAATGTCAAATTCTAAGCAGTAACGGGGTCTGAAAGTGTCTAGCTGTCATTCAGCGGTTAATAACCGTGCCTCAGTTTGGATGAGATCAGAGTATGATGTGAGGGGCCAAAGATACGGACTCATTCTGTGATAAGTCTAAAAATGGCTCTTGATGGAGCTGCCACATTACCATGCAGGCTTGGCGTCTTCATTCGCTGCCACTACAGCAGACAAAGGCTGAAGTGTTTTCACTGCCAAAACACAGACTTCAGCTGACCCGCTGCTGTCCGACACCCCGTACAATCCATTGCGTTCTAACAGTCTCCAAACTCTGAGAAGGTGATTATGTGATTATCAAACCTGCACCTTCTTTTAAACACTCCTGTGGATTTTTATTAAGCACATTCCAAGCTCTCAAATTCATCATTGATTTCTAAAGAGAATAAACACTTACAATAAGGTCTCAGTGAAACATACAGAACGTTACAACACATTCACAACACCCCCACACCAATCCACCCACTCACTTTTTCCTCCTACACCCTCTCTCTAGCACAAAAGTTAACAAATGAAACACGAAAACTAGTCAGCCAATGTCTCATACACAGGGGGGAGTCGTGTCTTAGGCTGCAACTTCCTTCTCATTAGCTTAATGGCGTTTGAGGCCTTTAACTCAGTAGAAACAGCATGTAGAGAGACACACAAGAGACGACTGGTATTTAACTGCATGACTAGATCCATTGATACGACACTACATGTATCTGGGGTGCATCATATGCAACATATTGTGTGCGGTAACATGAATGGGGAACCAAATCAGTTTTACAATGCCTGTAAATGCATCCTATAAATTCACAAATAAGTGCATGAATAGGAATTTTAGGTTAACAAAAAAAAATTATATATATAATTTTTGAATGTGATAATATGCAGATTTTTATCACAACTAGAGAGCTAGCCTAAACAGTGAAAAAAATGGTAACATAAATACCTATAACTTTTATTCAGTTCAAAAATATTATTTAATATTAATGAATTAATATAAATACAATTATACCAAAAAACTGTTTTATATTAAAAATCAAGTAAAAATAGCTGTTTAAGAGAAATAAAAAAATCAAGTAGAAGTAACTGTTGCAGGTGAAATGTTTTGCAGTGAAATGTTTTTTTTTTTTTTTATTAGTAATCTGCAGTTTTGGACTGTAGACAACTTTTGCTGAACTCTCAGGTCCATAGAAAATGTTCATCCAATCATTGCATTGCATACAGTGCACTTGCAGAGTTTATTCTCGACAGGCAAGCTACAGTAAACTTCTAGCTGAAAGTATTACTAATATGTTGGACCTTTCATTGAAAGTAGCCCAGTATTTTTACCTGTTGAGACATGCCTTCACATTTATAGACCTGTGAGAACTGTAGTTGTGATGTTTGAACTGGGGGAAGCGTGATACGCAAAAGGGGCATTTGAAAACATTCTTTATTTTTGTAGTTCTGTTAGGCCACACTAGTAGTGCAAAAACTGAATACTACATCTCTAACATGAACAAAAAGGTATTTTAATATAATATTTGATACTGTGTGCTGAGAAAAACACTCCCAAGTAAGGATGAGTCATGACAACAGACTAGTTGCATTCGACTAGCATATGTAGATATTTTCTTATTGCTGTGTCTACAATCACATACTGTCGAGTAGACAATTATATTTCATTTGATACTTACTCTGTGAATGTTAAAAAAGTATATGTAGGAGGAATATGGGAAGAATGAATTAAATGTTAGTGTACTACCCTGTTGAAAAAAACAGTTGTTTTGAAGCATGGTAGCTGGTTTGAGCTGGTTTAAGCTGGTGTTTAGTTGGTCTAAGCAACTAGCTCCAGCTCAGGACCAGCTTAAACCAGCTCAAACCAGCTGCCATGCTTCAAAACATACTCAACCAGCATATGCTGGTTTTTTCAATAGGGTACATCGGCCATGTCACTGTCATGTGACCTACCAGTGACAGCTGTGCTGCTTTACTGCCATTCACAGCTTCTCCCCCATAGCTACATGGAATAGTAATAAAGTGACCTTTGAATGTGCACTCCAGAATCTCGGTGGAAGTAGTAAGTCATCCAGAACTTACTATGAATTCGGACATACTACTCTTTTGACATACTGTTTTTCACATACTATATTTTATGTCAGTGTGAACATTAAAGCCCACTGTGTATGGTTGTAGGAGTTTTTGGTCACTGCATTGTCCAATCAATTAGTTGATTTTGGAAAAAAACTGAAGAGCATTTAGAAGGACCGAGGGTATGTTACCTTGCTGGATGATTTGGTTTTGCTGTTGTGGTTGTTGTTGGTGGAGAGGCTGGCATCCTCATGTACACTGTCCAGAAGCCACAGCAGGAACTCCAAAGCGTCATGTTGAGCGTTCCCCTTGAACTGAGAGCCATACTTGGACACAACACTCTAGGGAAGGAGCGGGAGATTGTGTCAGATAAATGCTGATATGGATACAGTTTTAAAAATAATTTCATTATAACTTCAATTATACAAATCTTGTTTTTCTCCTCACATCCCCAGATACTGTGGCCGATTCACAGCTGTTCTGATATATGGCCGTTATACTCTCTTAGAACACTACTCAGCCAATAAGATTCAAGGACTAGAGTTTTCAGTGATCCGATTATAAATGGTCAGCCAAGAAGCAGTAATGTTTACACCTGATCTTAACATGCGTTTTAATTTGTGACCACTTGTGTTTGGATTTCATCTAGACTGTAGCACACAAATAAAATTGAATGAATGAAGCCATTACGCTGCTTATGAGTGAGCAGGAACCTAAACAAAATGAATTGAAAGGATACAATTGGTAACAGTGACTTTGGTCATAATCCGTGTGTTTTGGCACAGCATAGCAAAGTTAGAATTGATTGTTTTGGTTGACTTTCTTAAAACACATCCTAGAATGCTCACGTGTTCAGTGGGCAGCAAATAGGCCTTTTGTCGCTGTTTAAACACATTCAACCACACTACAAAAGCAATCCCGACTGAATGTGTTTTCAGCTACCTCTGGAAGTGGTCGAAAGTGGACAAGCTCAAAACCTTTTATACTGTGTTTACTCCTGCATTTAGCATTATGCACTAGTGATCATAAACACATTTTAATACCAGGTGTAAACAGAGCCTTATAGTCATCATTTTTGTTGTGAATGGCCTTAAAGTGTTGTATAAATATTAAATATCACCAATATTCTGAAAACATATGAGGTGAGGTGTTATTTAATTTAAAGTTTGGTTACAGGTGCTGTTAGTGTACTAAAAAGTGACATTTTAAGCTGCAAAGTTACCCAAGACAAAGACCTTTTCACCCAATCAGTCCATATATTGATTTAAATGAAGAGAAGTTTTCCACTTTCTTCTGTGCAAACTTAAAGCCTTAAAAACTCAGTTTAAACTTGATTTGTAGTCACTGAATTCAGGCCTAAAAAACTAACATTTACCAAATGTCTTGAATGACTTTTAAACAAAGACAGACATCAAGAACAGGTTAAACGTATGAAAATGATTCTGAGCACATTAGCACAATGTCATAATCAGATCATAATAATCTCCTTATCTGCTTATCATATTTGGATTGATCTGGGATAGAAGCAGATTTTGGGAATCACAAAGCTTCAGTAAGACTAGAAATATATGGGTTACTCAGTAATATAAATTCTGCCCTGCTATTCTAATAGCACCTCATTTTGCAGATTTCTTCTCTTAACAACAACAAAAATTTTCCACTCCTCAAAGGAAATATAATATTTATTTGTCATTTCATATGGCTTCAGTATCACATTAACTGGTACAAGATGTTTATTTACAAGATGAACAACATTTATCACTGTTATGGTGCTTGCTCATCTGTATCAAAGGAACAGTGCACCCAAAATTAAAATTCAGTCTTCATTTATTCACCCTCATGTCAAACTTTAAAGAGGGTTGCTCTTTTTTGTAATGCTATTATAATAAAACTGATGCAAAATCACCAGAAAAGTGGTTCTTGCAACTTGTACACTATTCTAAGTCTTCTAAAGCCTTACAAAACCTTGTGTAAGAAACCAACTGTAATACTGCAGTGTTGTCCGATTCGTGAACATTCTTACAATATGAATCATTTCAGTGAAGTTATAACTGGTCTGAATGATTCATTTGCAAATCTGTCTGTTCTGGTTCTCAAGTTCAACTCAGTGACTTAAAGAAACAGTTCACACAAAAAATGAACATTTTGACATTATTTACTCACCCTTATGTTGTTCCACACCTGTATGCCTTTGTTTCTTCTGCAGTATTCTACAATATTTTGAAGAACGTTGTTAGCCAAACAATTTTAGTTACCATTGAATGGCAATCAAAAACAATGAGATATTTCTTAAAATACGCACAGAAGAAAACAGTCATACAAGTTTGGAATGACATGATGGTGAATTTTCATTTTTGAGTGTACTGTTCCTTTAAAGGAACACTCCACTTTTTTGGAAATAGGCTCATTTTCCAACTCCCCTAGAGTTAAACAGTTGAGTTTTACCGTTTTTGAATCCATTCAGCCGATCTCCGGGTCTGGCGGTAGCACTTTTAGCTTAGCTTAGCATAGATCATTGAATCGGATTAGACCATTAGTATTTGGTCATCAAAAATGACCAAAGAGTTTCGATAATTTTCCTATTTAAAGCTTGACTCTTTTGTAGTTACATCGTGTACTAAGACCGACGGAAAATGAAAAGTTGCGATTTTCTAGGCCGATATGGCTAGGAACTATACTCTTATTCCGGCGAAATAAACAAGAAACTTTGCTGCCGTACCATGGGTGCAGCAGGTGCAATGATATTGCGCAGCGCCTGAAAGTAGTCCCCAGCTATATCATAACTAGTTACCTAGCTGGGGACTACTTTCAGGCGCTGCATAATATCATTGCGCCTGCTGCACCCATGGTACGGCAGCAAAGTTCCTTGATTATTTCGCCGGAATAAGAGTATAGTTCCTAGCCATATCGCCTAGAAAATCGCAACTCATTTTCCATCGTCTCGGCCACACGATGTAACTACAGAAGAGTCAAGCTTTAAATAGGAAAATTATCGAAACTCTTTGGTCATTTTTGATGACCAATGTTAATGGTCTAATCCGATTCAATGATCTATGCTAAGCTAAGCTAAAAGTGCTACCGCCAGACCCGGAGATCGGCTGAATGGATTCAAAAACGGTAAAACTCAACTGTTTAACTCTAGGGGAGTTGGAAAATGAGCCTATTTCCAAAAAAGTGGAGTGTTCCTTTAAGGGCATTCACACGGTTCCATTCTGGATGTTTTTTCAGTCTCAACAGCTCACCTACTGCACAGGTACCCTTTATCAATTCAAATGATGCCTGCATGAGTAAAACAAGTCCAAAGTTCCAGAGATGTTCTCTTACAACAGCTTTATGACATTTACACCTATGAATGTTTGTTTAACCGGGACTACAGGCTGTAAACTGATACTTCTACTGCTGAACTGAAATGTGGACAACAACAGGCTGTACACAACTTCAGGTGGTATTACATTTTACATGTATATACAGCCATTCTAGGTTAACAGATGCATGAAACATACCCTGGGGATAAGGATATTTAGAAAACTGAAAAGGTTTGACTTTCTTCCTTAGAACTAGTCGCAAGCAATGGATCAACAATCAACCCTTTCATGCTTCAGCAGACTGTTTGAACTTATATAAGTCACTAAACATAATAGCACTGAGACATTGAAACCCTGTAAATTGTAAAACATTTCATCTTTGTTCTTTCAGCCTTCTTTCAGTACTGTATATCAAGGTCCAATGGTCAAACAGCAGCCAATATAATTTGTGTGAGAAGTAGTTTAGACATAAATTACTGGTCTCCATTCACTTCCTTCCGAGGACAAACCTCTCCCTTCTCTTACACAAGAATGACAAACAAGTCTAGCAGGTTAACACGACCTGTCTTGGTTCCAATGGCAATTCACTAAGCAACGTGATGAATGACGGCATTACATAACCTCAGCTTCAGCGCTGCTTGCAGTTTCTCTCCTATTCTTAAGCTTACCAGACAGGAATGTGCCTTTACTACATTCTTCTTTTCATTTTAGATTTGACTAGTTTTCCATTTAGACCAGGGATGTCAAAGACATGGCCAGTGGGCTGAATACAGCTCACTGAGGAATTCAGTGATTGGAGGATAAAAATTAAAAGTAAAATCACGGTGAAAAGAGAACAAAAACACATGTCCATATTGTTTCTTGGTATGAAATATATTCAACATATTACATTTTAATTAAGCCTATAATACGTCAGGACAGATTCTTAATGTGATGGAAACTTTCTTTTATTTATACACATCATGCAACTGTCCCAGAGCCAGCCATTTCATTTTTACACTCTTCAGTATGTAAAAAGCTGTTAAAAAAAAAAAAAAAAAAAAAAAGGTAAAAAGCTGCACAATTTTGAGGTTGATTAATACTACGAAGGTATTTTTTATTTGTTTTTATTTGTTTTGTTTTTTTTTTTACAAATTTTATAAATTTGTTATGTAGGCCCTGTATGTAATCTAAAATCCTAAAAGAATGAAATTAGTAAATAATTTCCATTCATTTTCTTTTCATAAAACAGTACTATTAATTCTAAGCAGTATAAAACTCATTCTGTGCAATATATATTTTTTAATTTGTATGCAACCAGACCTCAAGGGATCGATGTCTTAATGTTTTCATATGAATTTGTACAGAAACATGACATTTTTAGAAAAAAAACCCCCAAAAAAACATGTAGGTCCAGCCTTAAACCTAACTGCCAGTGGGGCGAAAGCAGATCTTACAAAAATGTATGAATGAGATGTACAAATTCATACTAATTAGCCATCCATTCGCCCAAAATGCAGAGTAGTTACAAATTGCCATGAGAGTGTGTTGAGACTGACACCCATGATTTAGAGGCAGACAGGAAAGAAGGAAAATCAAAGAGCAGGAAAACACAGAGAGACAGATAAAAGTCACCAAGTCTGTCTTGTTTCTCCATATGGAGGACAGTCATTAATTTCTGCTGATCTCCAGACGCAGTATTATTCACTTTCCCCTGACCATCAGAGATGCCCTTCATCCTCACCCTCATCATTTATCTATCTCCTCACCTCAGAGACTAAATATCCACTGAGGCCTACCACAGAGTTTCATGTCTTTACTGTAATCAATACTAAACCCTGCAAACAAGACAAGCACAAAACTGAATTTGATTAAATATTACTAATACAACTATTAATATTATATCATATTGCAATCTGTTCCTATGGAAGTGCCATCTATTTTGACAGAGGAACTAAAATTATATTGGTCGTAATATAACTCGAGAAAGGTGTTGTTGAGAAGTAAAGAGGAATGCATGGAAATGGGACAGATATCAGAAACATGCATCTTAGGATGATGTCTGAGCAGAGCACAAGCTGTGCTCAAGGTGGTGTGTGTATCAGTATTGCACCTTGCTGGGTAACCGAGATGACGCAGAAACACACAAACAGTACACACACACACACACACACACACACACGCTTGTACAGCTATCTTTGGGGGATTTGCCATAGACATATTCGTTTCATACTGATCTAACAATATTTTCCATCCACTAAACCTAAAACTACCCCTCACAGAATTTTTTTTGCATTATTAAATTTTTAGACAAACATAATTTAGTATTTTTTATTTAATTTTTTTCCTCGTTGAGACGTTGTGCCCACAACGTCAAAAATGTCAGGTTATCCTTGTGGGAGCATTTGCTCTCCACTATGAGGATAAACCTGTACACACACACACACAGAGCAAAACTCTTTGATTTGTCATTACAAATACACTGAAGAAATTCTTAAATCCACTATAAGTTAATAATAAATTGACATTATTATAAATCATAAAATATAAATTTAAATTACTATAAATCATACTAAAATTAATTTTAAAATCGTGGCCATAAGACAAATTTGAGAGGGTTTTGCTGAAATGACTTGGTTTTTGTGCACAAAAACATAAATGTATTGTAAGCATACATTAGAAATAACGTTACACAGTAATTGCTTCAGAAGTACCTGTACAGTGAAATTCAGGGAAAGCCTGGCTTTGATACACTTGATTCTGTAAGCTAATGAGGTCTATAGACAGAGCAGAAACTGTCCACGGTATAAAAGCCGAACAGGGTAGATCTGAATGAATGGGAACACCAGGGGCAAAGTCTGTGTGGACTAATGTGCAGCTCTCTATTTTGCTCTCTCTCTCTCTCTCTCTCTCTGGACAAGCATTGCGTTACAAGACTGTGTAGATAAGGTGCCTTCAAGGCATATGCACACAACTAAATAGCTGTGGGCAATCTATGATTGTTGAAAGTGGATGACAGAATTCTTATCCTGTTTATCTGTTTGTTTTTAGAAGCATAATGTGTAACAGAGTGTTATTGTCAGTTATGCAACATGAAAGTCTATTTGCATTGTTACAAAAAGAAAAAACAGAATAAAACAAATGACCGTTTTTCTAACACCTTTTTACAATTAAAAACATTCCGCATTCTTACAAAACAAGTTGGTCGAATTGTTGAAAGGTGATTCACCTGTCGCCTCCTACTCTAAGCCCCTCCCACTTCCACCAAATACACTGGACTGTAGGCTTTTGAATTAGTGATGAGGAAGTCTAGTCATTTCCGTCAATGTGCTAGCAGCCTGTGTGTGAACCCACATCAATGTGAATCGGACATGTCCGAAAGAAACGCTTAGGCCTATAGGTTCAACGATTCAGTCCAATTAATGAACGAATCGTTCAGACAGAATTGATAAACGGATTCATTAAGATCCGACTCTCTAGCTCATTTGACTCGGATCGTTTTAATGAATCTTTTATCCGATTCTCTAAATCTGTCTGAATCAGTGTCTGACATCTACCTGTTGATCTTGCTCTTAGCTTAAGTTTAAGTCAAATAAAAATGATTCCACTCTACACTGAAAAACAAACGATCACTCAGAGGAGTTATTTACACTGATTGCTTAAAGGGGGCGTTCGTGACTCCGTTCTATAAGTTGATCGAAACTCACCTTAAATTCCACTGACAGCTGAGGCGTGTAATCGAGCGTCCAGAGCGCCCTCACAAGCGATGCCAGCTTTTCCGTCACCTCCCCCCTGACCTCCTCATTCTTCATCATCCCGTTGATCCTCCGCTCATTGAATTCACATTTATACTGCTCCAGACCCAAATACTCTGCCAGAAGTTCCGTGTTACTCAAGCACTGCACCACGGCGTTCATGAAACAGGTGTTTCCGTGGTTCTTCAGACCCTGAACTCCCGGAGTTTTCTCGCCGTAACACCAGGACAGTCTTTCTTTGACAGACCCATAAGAAGATGAGGGCGCAGCGGTCTTCCTCACCGAGCTCTCTCTGTGATTCCCAGAGTTGTGGACGCTCAGAGTGTCTCCAAACCCACCATCATCATCCTCCGCCGCGTCCGGCTGGTCCGCGTCCCCCAAGTGTGCCAAAGTGCCCAAAGTTTTGACAATCCTGCTCATAAAATTTCCAAGCGATTTTAGCGATTTCCTTCTGAACAGCTTCTGGGACTTGTGCGTCTTATTCTTGCGCTTGGCTGATTTGGCTTTGATTGTTTGTTTCCTGGTTTCCCTCGGCGTATCCATGTTTAGTCTGTTGTTTCACCCAGACCGATAAGTGGAAGTCAGAAAGAGAAACAAGTGCACTATGGTGTGAAGACACGGCGCTCCCACCTGTGCGTCTCGAAAACCTACATCACTAAAGCATCACGACGACGAAAAACAGACCGTAAAGGCACCGGTGTCTGCGCCGAGGCTCGTGATGACTAACGCGTCCCCGACATTCCCTATCACTGATCTCAGCTGCGCTAGTTTCGCTTTATCCATGACGCTCTTGTACGCACCTGGAATTACACTAGGCTTAACTCCATGCTTCAGACACAACTCTTGTTCTTTACACCACACCTACATGCGTACTTGTGTGTGGATTACCATTACTGGCTGTTTGTCGCACGCTCTCTCTTTTTCTGGCTCCTGGTTGGAGTAAATGCGTCTGAATGATAGATACACGGCTTTCTACCCTCCCACTATGAATCTTATTAGCCTGGTTTACTTTGAACTTGTATTGGGAGAAGTGAATGTGGAATGAATAGCCCACAAATGGAAGTTTATCTACGCCTGTATTTACCTGCTTTGTCGCTACTCACCAATATTTTCCCTCCAAACATTGTATTTTATCTAGCCTATTTAATTATCGCTTTTGCGTCATTATTTTGTAATTAATGTCCACATTCAGATTAAACCGTCTTTAAAAGATTTTACAAGCTATTTGAATATTCCTGTAAACACATAACCACATGAATAAACTCGCTCTTTCAAACGATTATGCTGCAGTAATTAACTTAATAATTCTCATTCACGACCTTCGCAATTAACACACAGGAGTGTGATAAATTGCAATATGTAGTTCCTGTCACTCATACAAATCAGTCTATCAGAAACCGGAATATTTGAAAATCAGGTTATTAACTTCATCAGGCTACTGTCAGAATATTTAATTAATTAACATGTGTGTGGGGGGGAGGGGGCAGCATTAAATTAAGCCAAAACAATTAAAAATCAAGATTTTTAGCAACTTTTTTCTTCCCATTGTCTTGAAAAAGCCTAATTTTAAAAATGTGATTTCTAGACCTTGAAAAGTCTATTAAAAATTCATTTTAAATTAATAAATTCCTTAATTCTAAAAGTATACAGTTTTCTAGTTATGCTAAGTTCTAAAATATTTTATCTGGTAGAAATTGTGAGTAAAATATTATTAGTAGTAGTAGTATTTATTTATTTGTTTGTTTATTTCCTGTAAATCACAACAACTGGAAAAGTCATGGGGCCTTTCAATGTTGTTGTGGACAATGGAGGGCCTTGCAGGGTTAGTGTAAACATAGATTATGATAAATATTATGGTTCATAAACAATTATGCCACATTAAGGTCTGTCTTTTTGCAAAGCATTAGGAGCCCCCTACTGTTTCCTTGTGTGTTTGTCCATGATTCATATTCATGTCTAGAATCACGTATTTTCATAACTGTAGACCCATTATGCACCCATTTAACAATGACGAATGAGAGAAGATAAAGAATAAAGAGTTAACTCAGCACAAAAATTTACAGACTTCATTTAACCTGTATACAGTAATACCAACATTTATTTATTTATTTACACTCTCCCCTATGTTTCTTGTTTTATCAGACACCCTGTACAGGTTTATCCTCTGATAGGTATCTGTTTTTTATCACACACCTTACCTTCAAGACAGATAGACACAGTTTATATGACTACTGAGCTGAATTTTGATTGGATAGCCTATACTGACTTTGTTATTTTATGTCTTTATATTAGCAACAACAAGGTCATCAGATCTGTGTCATCTGTGGTGTAGGCCATACCAAATAAATTAAGCGCAGCAATCGTTTTTTTTTTTTTTAAATGTATGTGGCCGAATATCCTTACTGTTAGGGGTTAAGATATTCATTATTGTGGCTGTTCCTTGGAGGTGAGAGGAAATTTGGGACAGGCACATCCAGATGCTGGGTTCACTCCGTGCTGTACTTCTCCAAACCTCCCCCGCCAGCTCTCTGGAGATTCTCAGGTGATATATTAGCTGACAGTGCAGTTCACAAAAAGTCCTCCGAAACTGGAGCTCTAGGCTGCTTTATTTCAATGAAATGACTGGAATTGGACTGTTTAATGGTACCTTTAAATCGCGCAAGAATTCATAACCTAATTTGCAATACAATTATTTGCAAGAAGAAGGAATGCAATGCAATGTAACTGTATATCTGAACTACTATCATATCTGAAGTTCATTAGACATTCTTATTCACTGTTTAGGGTTTTGTGGGTATCTCCACCTTAGGATAGCTCCATCAGCACTGGTGCTGACAATGCATCTGCTGTTGGGACAGATCCTCACATTTGTGATGCTTCCACTGTGCCCGACTCCAACATGGGTCACTTCACCATCAGAATAGTGCCAGAGCTTCAGTAATTTGTCATCTCCACCTGAAATAGAGATTTGATGTTTAGCATTATAACTGCAGAAAGCGGCATGAACATACACTAAAAACAGAAATGTTAGATTAGCACCTCATCAACTCAAACTGTGAAACTCATTTAAAAATAACTGCTGGGATCAGTTTGAATTCTGCAAGTGTTTGTTTAGACCTGGTGAGCAGACATTTATCCAACTGTTTTGCGAATTATGCTTTTCGGCACCGTTATAAATACTTCTGTTTATATTGTTTATTGTGCCACCTGTTGTTATTGTTACATCCGCCATATGACAGAAGAATGACTCAGTGAAATAATTCTGTATGTGAAAAAAAAGATACTGAAGGTACCTACCAGTCACAAAATATTTTCCATCCTCAGAAATGTGCATGCCATTTATAGCTCCAGACAAGGAGCCCTCGAGTTCTCTGATTGCAGAACCATCATACACCTCCCAGTAGCCAATCTGTTCAGCGGTAAAGATTGCATTTCAAATGTCCTACTCTGGTATAGATCTCAGTTTTAATGGTGAATGAATGAATGAATGAATGAATGAAAACGAAACATTCAATTAAAAAAGATGTATGGCAAATCTGATAGAGGTGAAGAGCAAGACAGCAACAATTAAAATAATGGAAAAACAGATAAAGACAATGTAATTTCTCAGCATGCACTCAGATCATTGTATCAAAGAGCTAATGTGATTGCAACAGAAATATCAAGATGTAATTTTTTTATAGTGTTATATATATTATTGTATAGAATAATTCTATCAAGTTTTAAAAGGTATGAGCACTGTTGGAACTGCAGACAGAGCAGGTCTGGTACGCCTCATTGAGATGGCTCTGTCCCAGCAGGCTTTGCGCCAGCACTGGGTATCCGGCATGACCCCAGCATTGTGTCCTTTCAAGTACTGTACCTACTGTGCTGGATTTGGCTGCTTTTCCTGGACAACAATGGACTCGCATTTGTGTTTGTTTGGCTACAGTCTGGAGTATTATTAATTACTGCTATTAGATGGTATATTTAAACCAAACGCTTTTGTTCTTTGTCCAACTTCAGCAAATCTTTAATCAAAATGTTACACACTTTCCTTTAATACCACTGTTGACAATAAATTGTGCTACTTTCCAAAAATATAGGTCTTAAAATAAAACAGAACAACACCATGCTGTAAAATCTTTACTCTTTTTTTAAATATGAATATGAAATATGAATGTTTCTAAAGCACTAAGGGTATCATTCTTTCTTATATTTCTGTGTGATGGACGTACTGTACGTTTCATACACAGTATGCTAATAAACTGCGGTCTTTAAATGGACACTGATGCTGTGCCCTAAGACAAGCAGATGGACTATTTGGCACAGAGTAGAATGAGCGGATCCTACTACATCCACAGGAGACTGGGAGAGCTTTCTGTCAGCTTGTTGTTGTGCACACAGTATCTATCTCTGTTTTTTCTTTCTGTCTGCTCTCTCACCTATTTCTCACTCCCTCTTTCTGGCCACATTTCTCTCAAACACATGCCAGTACATCGGTCTAGATCAGACAAAGTCTTGTACCTTTCTGTCAGAGCCACTGGTGATGATCTGGAATTCCTCAGGGTGGTAACATACAACACTGAACAGGGTGTTGGACAAGACCATTTGATTCCTCACAAACCTCCTGGATGGGAAACGAGAAGAACACAGACAGATTTGGTTAAAGGTTGCATCAAACAGATTGCAAATCTGCACTCTGAATGCTTGGTTCATGAAAAGGTGGTTGATTTAGCTTTTCAAAAGGCTTGTGCACAGAGGAATAACTTAAGGGCAAGACCTTTCCCTCAGTAGGTCTACATTAAATGTCTAGTATTTGATGCTCTTCAAACTTACACCAGGTCCCAGATGATGCAAGCTCCATCAGAGCTGGCTGTCACACACTCCTTGTCGTTACTCTTGATCTTAATGCAGTTAACCGTGGCTTTGTGCTCCTTCATGGTCTCGATGAGACGATATGAGTCCTGGAATATCTCCCAGACTCTAACCTTTATTACAAAAAGATGCCAAAGAATACATTTATTCTGCATTCTGCAAAAAAACCAAACCATCTCTGTTTTTTACATGGCTCTGTATAATTTGATTCTGACTGCCCAACTGTGCCATTCTGTAGACAAATACGGTTATAATGAAAGCTAAACTGAGTCAGAAAGACTTTTTAAATGTTTTTAAAACAAGTATTTTATGTTCACTAAAGCTGCATTTATTTAATCAAAATACAGAAAAAAAACTAATACTGTGATATATTATAACAATTTAAAATAACTATTTTCTATTATTTTTTTTATATAATTTTAATATATTTAAAAACTGAATTTATTTTCCATTACTCCAGTATTCAGTGTCACTTTATCCTTCAGAAATCATTCTAATATGTTGAAACTTTTCTTATTATTACCAATGCAGAAAACAAAACAAAACTTACTGACCACAAACTTTTGAACATGAATGTAGTTGTGCTAGTTTTTTGTATCACTCTGTACGCTTTTTCCTCAAAAATATAAAAATTTAAACATTTAACATAACCATATATTTACGATTATGTATTTGGTAGGTGGGATAATGTACAGTAATGTACAGTGTTTATTCTAAAACAGGAGCACAGCTATCATAAGTGAGTTTTTGATGTGTATATGATGTGCTGTACCTGTCCTTCTCCGCCTCCACTGACAATCCTCTTGCAGTCATTGGTCGCTGCTATGGCAGTCACTCCCATACTGTGGGCATTATGAATTATCAGCTTCAGCTTCCCACTCTCTGGGGTGAACACACGAATCTTCCCATCATTCCAAGCTGGAAAAAAGTTATCAATTAAAGTAAGCTGCAATAGAATTGTATTGAATTCCAAATATGATAAACAAGTTTACCAATTAACACATTGGTGCATAATTTAAACATAAATGATTTTTTTTTTTTTTTTACTTTGAATAATTAATTACTGAATTCACCCTGTGAAGTAAATTTTGGAGTTTTGTGATTTTGCAATCTGTCTATTAAATAGATAAATAAATATTAAAAATATTTCATTTAATATTTCAAATAAATATTAAAAGTCTTTCATTTTGTACGATTATTTTTGTAATAATTATATATATATATATATATATATATATATTTACATATATATTATAAAATAATACAAGTTAAGTTATTATTAAATTATTGCTCCTCAAACCATTTCATAGAGTTCACATTTTACAGTTTGTAACATTTCAAAGATCAATAGATCATCCTGTATGAGACTGACCACTGAAGATGCTCCTGCCATCCTGCATAAAGCCCAGAGCGTTGCATGTTATGTTAGGCACCATGATACGCAGAAGCTCCTTGGAGGACTCAGTGTGCCACACTCGTATATCATTCTGTGAACAGGTGGCAAACAGCTCTGACGTCCCACTGTTGAGAGTAAAAGAGAGTTGAAGGAAGAGGATTTGCACAAATATATGGAGGGTCAAGGTTTTTTTTCTTAGGGTTTCAATACAAAGCTTATGGCTCCCTCAAGTGGCAGAAGGGAGTATATCACTCACAATGGAAAGGCCACGTCCTTTACAGCACTGTTATGATTTGTTGCAATGAGTTCTGGTTTGAAGTCAATGTAGCCTAAACTGTAGATCTGTGCAGCTTCTGTCCCGACGTAGAACTGCTGCCCATCTCCACGCAGGGTCACTGATGTCACCCCTCCCTCCAACTGAACTCTCCTGTTACAAATGATCAGTTAACCATAATTAGTGGTTGAATGGGATGAAGGAAGAAAGAAAGAATAAAAGGAGGAAAACAAAGAGCAAAAGAAAGAAGAGGAAACAAGAGTTGTTACATACTTAATGGTTTTGAAATTCCCTCCTGAGCACAAAGACAACATCCCATCTCCTGATCCAACTAAAATATCACCAGTCTTCAAAACTTTAAGAGTGTTCACTCCCTGCAACAACAAGAAAAAGCACTTGAGATGTGAAATGACATTTTACACAAAAGGTCTGTTGAAAATTTTTGTTCAGACTTGTTATTGTAGAACTTGTTTTGACCGTCTCTGTTAACTCCTGTTCTATGAACGGCGTAGTGCAATAAATAAGAGCTAAATTGTATGAAACATAAATGAGGCAAAGAGAAATAATTAATTTTCTGTGCATCATTTTTAAATCCTTTCACATGTACCAGTGCATTTTCTCAAAAATCATGTAAATTATGTATATGACATAAATGCAACTTCAAGAAAAGAAATTCTTAGCTGCTCACTGTGATAAATCATAGTTGGAGACTCACCTTGCTGAATTTTTGTTTAACAGGACCACAGCTGTTGAGCAACCTTGTCTTCAGGTTCACTTTCAGAATATCCCCACTAGTAGTTCCACAGTAGAAATAATTATCATCATTTGGGATCTGCAAGGCAGGGAAAACACTTACATTTATTTATGTTCTACAATATATAGCAGTTTTAGACATAAAAACGCTCTGAAATCCATCTAAGGTATGAGCAGGTAAAATAATTAAAGAACCAGAACCGGCAGTATCAGTGATTGTTACTCACCTCTAGGCATTTGACAATTCTTTTGAGCTGTCCAGTCTGGCATTCTGTGGGCCGGATCTTTCTGTTGGACAAATCAAGCTCCCATACACGCAGAGTTCCACTAAAAAAAATTTAAAAAACACCATGAAAATACACTAAATTAACATTTGCAGAAAGTGATAAGCACTTTATTTTAAAGACACTACATTTATTTGTAGTATATATATGTATATATATAATATTTTTCAGTATATTTTCAAACATTAATATTATTGTTATTATTAATTATAATATAATAATAACTGAGCACCAAATCAGATTATTAGAATGATTTCTGAAGGATCATGTAACACTGAAATCTGCTGAAAATTACTGAATAAATTACTTATTTTGAAATATATTAAAGTAGAAAATCTGGATTTTTAACTGTAACATAATATTTTACAATGTTGTTTCTGTTGTATTTTCTATCAAATGAAAGAATAAACATAATAGACCTTATATTTTTTTATTTAATGTGAGATTAAGTGTGAATCGTTATACTATGAAAGTTTTGTTTTAGATCAAAATGGAAATATGTCTTGCATGAATGATTATCATAAAATTGGACTTACTTTCCAGCAGAGACAAAGATATCATCGTCCAGGTTGGTGTACTCGATGGTGAGGCAGTGACCGGCACTCTGTGCTGAAGCAGGACTGCCACATATAGCCTCCTTACTCTCGATGTTCCACACTACAATACTAAAACCATCAGGTAAACATGCTAAGAAAATCATTTCTATTGTACAGTTAGATTCAACTGTAATATAGGTAATAAGGTAATATAGATATTCAGTAGATATTGTTTAATTAAACGACGCTAAGAAACTAGAGCAAAGAACCATCAAAATATGGGAAATAATAATTCAAGATCACTGCAGTAATATTTTACCTGCTATCATCCTGTCCACCCAAAGATACCAGATACTTATCATTTGGGGAGAAGCTGAGATCTTCAACCCTAGCTTTATGAAGCACAAGACGGGCATAAATCTCCTTCTTTTCATAGTCCCAGATAATAATATCTGCCTGCAGTGAGAAACGGTCATTTCATTTTAAGAAATCTATAGAACAGAGTACTAAGGTAGCACTGTATACCAGTAAAATAAAGCATATCTGTGATGTTATTAAGCCATGTGTAAATAGCGTTTTTCCTCTTTTATTGCACCAGCTCACCTTAAAGCCCATGAAAGTGACCTGTCCAGATGCAATATAGCGTCCACTTTTGGACACAGAAATACAAGAGACGTTGTTCGTGTGGCCATGGAGGAATGTTTGTTTCCCACTTCTCAGACTCTTAATGATAACAGTGCAGCCAAGAGGATAAACGAGATGTTCTTTGTCTGGATGCACTTTGAGTCCAGAAAACACATGACCTGTATAAACAATGTAACGTTGACGTTTTATGTTTTGGTACCGCTTAATTACATCCGTTTTAGCAAAAACCTTGTATTATAGATTAAACTATCAAACGTGATAAGCTTCACAAGTTTATCTTACCATTAAAACCAATAACAGCCTCTAATGCGAGTTGAGGGACTTCTTGCGCGTCTTCTGCCATTGTGATACAACTTTAAGCTTCAGAGTAAATGAGTCGAAAAGGCTGCTGGCTTCGGGAGCCAAACACACGTATCCAGGCAACAGTAGCACGCTGTGTTTAGACTCGTTGCTTAGTAGCGTAGGAGAGTTCATTTCACTGAATCGATTCATTTGTTCAAAAAAAAAAAAAAACCTACACCCAATTACTTGTACAGAAGCCTTGAATTAGAATATTGCGTTTTTGTTTTGGTTATTAATTGGGAAGTCGAATTCAGTTTAGGGTTTTGGTTCTGTAAGTTTTAAACAGTAAATGTCTTCCCAGGAGATCTTGCAGCCTAGCTTTTCAATATTTTCGATGCTATACATCCATTATGCACTGTTTTTGAGGGGACAGCCCTGTTCCTTACGGAACAAAAATATATGGGAATATACTGCAAAATATAATGCAATATATTACATAATACATTTCCATATATTGGAAACTAGTGCTTATATTTTTCAATATACAGAAATATATGCATTGACAATATATGGATATAAAGCCTACTGCATGAGTAAATATATGTTCAATATTTTACACATGCAGTACCATATCTTATCACATGTACATCTATATATTATAAAGTGTATTACTGAATATAAAATAACATATAGGCTATTGTGATATATAGCATATAAGTAAATATGTTGTCACATATTTTTCAATAGGCTATATGAAAGCGGCAATTCCTTATGTATTTTTCAATATATTGTAATATATTTACACAATATATTATTCTGTATAGTTTCTAATATAGGTTACCGTTATGTCATTTAATATATTGATCATTCATATATTAGGAAATATATATTGTCTTTGCGTAAGGGGTGTTGTCCGAAACCTAGTGCACTCATTTAGTCACATGCACCACGATGGCGTCCACGGCGCAACCACACGTTCCTTATTAAATGATTGTTAAATCGTGCAATAGGGTTCATGTCAGATTTAAAGACAACTTTTAAAATTCTATTAGACGGACGAAGATGTAGAAAAGTTAATTCCCTTAGCTACGTATGGAGAAGGAATACATCTCTGGGAAAGGAAACGCTGCTCAACTGGATGGGAGTAAGTCTGCTGTTTTGTAATAACCAGTTTAGGCACTGAAATCAGTTTATATCATGACACACCGTGATGATTAATAGTTTGTTTGTTTGTTTTTTCCAGTCACAAAAGCTCATTTAGCCTATAGGTCCACAAGAGCTTAAATTAAAACATGTAAAATTTTAAAACTTTTTATGTTCTTAAGCTTTTATTTTTATTTAAATGAAAAGTTTCATATTAATAAAATAAAACTGCTTATGTGTAATGTGAAAAGGACATAATATAAATAATATATAATTCCCAAATATATATACATAATACATAAATAGCATCTTTCACTGTGAACTACTGCTTTAATTTGGAACAAGAGATACAGAGGGAGTGGCAAGGCTGGACAACTCTGGCCCTCAAGGTCCAATGCTCTGCAGAGTTTAGCTCCAACCCTGATTTTACCCTGAATTGCTTACCCAGAAAACCTGCTCCAGAGCAAGTTTAACAGTCATCATAAGTTACCAAGGCAATAAACACAGGTAAAACCCAATTCACTTTCTTAAGCCCGAAAAAACAGTGTTTGCTCAAACTAAATTCAAACTTACCTGAGTTGCCATTGTAACCAGCTTTGTGCAATAAACCTCAGTATTTACCACAGCCATATTTAATTTCTCTTGCATCTATCTGATGTAAAGCTCTCTTTTATTTACAATGATTTAGTTTTTAATGTTGTTTATTAATATTCAATAAACTTAATACTATACAACTTCTACTCAAAAGTCTTTACAAACTTTAGTTATTCCAGAAATACAGTGAACAACAGGACAACAAATATTAAAATAATTTAACAAGTCATATAATAAAAAAGTATTTTAAAATGTAAATAAATAACATTGTTGATATTTGAATCTTAAATGTACATTTTTTACTGTTCATACAGCAATGGCACAACAATGTGCATGTAGTCCTACACTGCAGTCCAAAAAATAGTTTTAATGGCTTTAGCTTTGTCTCAATGCATGATGACATTTGGCAGTGTGACTTTTGATGTGTTGGCAAGCAACAGATATTCTCCACAGTCTTCACTCTGATAGCAGAGGTGGAACAGACAAAGAGTGCTGGATACCTCACACCTCTAGAGACTGGATCTTGAAGCATCCCTGCAGAGAGGTGGACTCTCAAACGTATCACAGTGTTCAGAAGATCCAGCTGTCAGATCTGCCTGCAGGTGCAGCGCGTGGCCACCATCACCACCTGCAGTATAGAGACCACGTAAGAGCTGTAAGTAAAGCAGTGTGTACACAACACTTATTCAAAAATAAGATAGAGGCTATTTTTCCCAGTAATGTTGACACTATGGGCAGCGTAACAGCACGTTTGCAGGTGAAATGTGCATTCAGGGCATGCAAATATTAGCCTGAGAGGCTGTCACATTGTTTATAATAACAATAGGGGATAACTGAGCCTGAATTACATGCTGAAACCTTTCATGTCATTAAAGATAAAAAAAACCAAAAAAAAAACCGGTTCACCAATAAAAAGTGTCTCATCATTTCCTGCCATGAATTTGAAGGTTGACAATGTGCAGAATGATGCAGACTCGTATCTTTGGTTCTGGGAGGCTCCAGTGGGTCTGTCTACATGAGTGCTTAGCAGAGAGCTAGTGGAGAGAGTTTGTTTCTGATTAGAGGAATCACATTTGTCAGACATCCCAGAGATCTGCAACACTGTACGCTGGTACCGTTCCATTCCTGGTCGTAGCTGAAAAGTTGATCTGATTAACTTATTAAAATCATATTCTTGTGTATACAATGCAACATGTAGTTTAAAGCACAATAAATCAATTGAATCAGATGGTAAATATAGACTTACAGTGAAAACAAAACACTCTCCTGTGCCAAAGAACTTAAATCCCTTTTCATCAAAATTCTTCTGAGCCCAATCAGAAGACAAGAAAGCCCCACAAATCTGTGTTGCCATGAGGCCAAGCAAAAGCAAATCAAAATGTAACAAAATACTGAGTATTTATGTATTTTCTGTAAGATTAAAAAATGCATGCATACCTCCTAGTCTTCAGTTTTCAAAAGTAAAACAGTTGGATCATGCCCCTCAACTTTGGAATAAAACCTAGCAGGAATTTTTTTTTTTTTTTTTAAATAAATTAATACTTTTATTCAACCAGGATGCATGTCAAAAGTGGCAGTAAAGAATTTTAAATTGTTACAAAAACTGCTTCAAATAAATACTGTTATTTTCAACTTTATAGTTATCAAAGAATCCTGAAAAAAGTATCATGGTTTCCACCATAATTTTATTTACAGCACAACTGTTTTCAACTGTGCATCAAATCAGCATATTAAAATGATTTCTGATCACTGATTAGAGTAATGTCTGCTGAAAAAAAAATTCTAATAATAAGGATCATTACTATTATTTATATGTATGTTTAAATATATTTTAACCATTTAACCAAAAATATCAATCATAAAAAATCATATTTTCAAACTATAAAGTTACTGTATATTGATAGTATAATTCATGTAAGTGTCCCTGTGAACCATAATAACTTACGAGGAGAGACTTCTGCCATGAATATTTGTACTGAATAGCTGCACAGGACTGAACAGAGCAAATCGCTCTGGAATCCAGGCCCAGACCACCCTCATCTCTGTTTCAGTCACTACAGAGGAGCTAAAAGCCCGAAAATCCATAGCTTGGTATGAGCTTAGGAAAAAAAAGAAATATTTGTTGCAGTTCTATTTTCAATGTCAAAAATACAGTTTAAATATAATGGGAATTGCAGAGAACACAAAAAAACGACTTCACAAAGCCCTCACCTCTTATTGTGGATGTCCTTATGCATTAGTGCCTCCTTGTTGGCATTGAAGAGATAAGTCAGTTCTTTGCGTGTGGGCAGCTGTATACTAAAAGCCCTCTGAAGCAGAGCATCAATAGTACTGTGCCGTTCCACATTCTGCACAAAACTCTTCATGTCCTGTCTGAAGTCATCGACGTGGGCCACTCGTGAAGATACAGAGACCTTGTAAAAGCTGAGTAGAGCAAGAGCTACATGGTATAAAACTTTGTAGCCCTCCATTAGATAGACATCCAGCACTCTGATAGCGTACGCGAAAGGCAGATCGGCGAAGATCCACATGATCCAGTCAGAGTAGAACTCAAACAGGTTCTGGTGAGAGCTGGCTATTAGCTTCCGGATTCCCCTGCAGTATTTATTGGCAAGGTCACCAAAGGTCATGCATGAGGCACGTGAAGTGAGGAAAGTCCGGTCAATATAACGCTTTTTAGGGTCTGTGTAGGACACCAGGGAACAAATACTGTGGAAACACTGGGTTTCGTCCTCACTGAAGTGCAAGAGAAGAGACACCAGAGCGGACAGAATAGGACAGAAGCTGACATCAGGAAAATGGTGGTTTATACAAATGAGAATTTTTTTCACTGAATTCAGACCTGCTTTATTTAAGCAGTATCTGGGAATTTCCCCATCCTCCATAAACTTTGGGAAAGTGTGCTTGTTTGCATTTCCCCAAAAAGCTTCCTAACTAAGCCACGGTAAGTGTTTACATCAGCAGTGGTGGATGTGCTCTCGATGCTGTGGATGATGTGCTGGTAAGCCTTGGCTCTGAGAGTATGAGGCATGGACCAGAATCCTGTACGGCCCATTGCTTTGAGAGCATAATGATCACTTGAGAGGATCTTCCGATAACGGATGGCCGCTTCTGGGTCGATCTTTTCCCAGTCTACATACTGACCGTATTTCATCCTAGAAGAAGAGCTTATCTCCCAGTTATCCACCTCCAAAATGGTCATCATGGGTACACCCTTTAAACTTCCTTTATTTCCTGTTAAAACATTGAATTGCTCAAAAACCGCAGCTTGACTTGAATGACAATAATATTATAACTTATGTTCCCAACCATAAAGAAAGTTTAACCCCAAATTATTAATATATTTGTAAAAAATAATTTGTCAAGCCAATTTTTTTTTCTTGTCATCTTGTCTGATCTTGCCACCTGACACTACAGGATTCCTTAGCTACACTCTTAAAAATAAAGATTCTTTATTGCCATCTGTGGTTCCATGAAGAAACTTTCCATTGCATTGCAGGTTCTTTATAGTAAAATAAAAGGTTCCTTAGATTATTAAGATGTTATTCACACCAAGAAAAAAAAAGTTCTTTCGGGAATCAGCTTATCAGCTCATATTAGAGATTTTGTTTGGTCAGAATCAGCTGATATTGGATATTTAATTGTACATTTCTACTAATTTCTGCTTCATTAAATTATACTAAATACAACTTTGGAATAAAACCTAATGCAATTGCAGTATTTCTGTAATACATATAACATTAATATGATCAACATTTATATTTATACTAATAAATATTATTAAAAAAACTACCAAAGTCTATGAAATAGAATATATAGTAATTATTAATGTCATGATTATTTGGGTAACACTTTATTTTAAGGTGTCCATAATACAGAGTATTTATCTAGTTAAGTACTTAGTAGTAGCTGTTGTACTTTCATGAAACAAAATGTACTTACCATGTAACTAAGTTATGAAACAGCCTATACTTACAGTTTGTAATTATGTAGATGTAATAGGCAGATACTGTTACACATATGTGTTGCAGACTTTATACAACGTAATTATAAATGTAAGTACACAGACATAAGCTACTTAAAATAAAGTGTATCAAGATTGTACTTACAGTGCCCTCCGCTAATATTGGCACCCTTGGTAAATCTGAGCAAAGGTGGCTGTGAAAATAAATCTGCATTGTTTATCCTTTTGATCTTTCATTAAAAAAATTCACAAAATTCTAACCTATCATTGAAGTAAAACAATTGAAAGTGGGGAGAAAATCTCATGATAAAATAAATGTTTTTCTCCAATGCGTGTTGGCCAATTATTGGCACCCCTGGAAATTCTTATTAGTAAAATATCTCTGAAGTATATTCCCATTCATATTTACATTTTTTTTTAGGATACCAGGGTGACTAGGAGCATGAAATTGTCCAGCTGTGACTTCCTGTTCCAAAGGATCTTAAATATAAAGAAAACTAAGGCCAAATTCCCTTAATCAACCTTCACAAGGAGTAAAACCAGACAATAAAGTTCTGATATGCAGAACAAGACTGTTGAGCTTCACAAAATAGAAAGTTGCTGTAAGACAAAAGCTAAAGCATTGAAAATCCTCATTTCCACCATCAGAGTTATAATTAAGAAGTTCCAATCAACTAAAGATGTTACAAATCTGCCTGGAAGAAGACGTGTCTATATCGTCCTAATGCACAGTGAGGAGGAAGTTTGAGTGGCCAAAGACTCTCCAAGGATCATAGTTGGAGAATTGCAGAGATTAGTTGAGTCTTGGAGTCAGAAAGCCTAAAAATATATATATCAAACAGCCCCTACATCACCACATATTGTTCGGGAGGGTTTCAAGAAAAATTCTCCTCGCTCATGCAAAAACAAAATCCAGATATTCAGTTGTCAGACACGACTGGAACTTCAAATGACACTGGCTTCTATGGTCAGATGAAACTAAAAAGCTTTTTGGCAGCAAACCCACTAGATGGGTTTAGTAGAAACAGGGATAAAACGTACCCCATGCCCACGGTTAAATATACTGCTGGATCTTAAGTGTTGTTGGCCTGTTTTTCTACCGGAGGGCCTGGACTTCTTGTTCAGAAGCACGGCATCATGGATTCTCTCAAAAATCAACAGATATATAATCTAAAGCTGACTGCCTCTGTTAGAAATCTTATAGTGGGCCGTGGTTGGATCTTCCATCAGGACAATAATCCAAAACAAACATCAAAACAAAATTGGGTCACTGAGCACAAAATGAAGCTTTTGCCATGGCTGTCCCAGTCCTCTGACCTGAACCCTATAGAAATGAGTGAGGTGAATCCAAAGAGGAGAAGCACCAACATGGAACTGTGAATCTGGAGGATCTGGAGAGATTCTGCATGAAGGAATGGTCTCTAGATCTCTTATCAGGTGTTCTCCAAATCCTTCAGGCATTACAGGAGAAACTCAGGGCTGCTGTCTTGGGAAAAGGACATTGCAATAATTGGGTGCCACACTGTGGCCAATATGAACTAGAGAAAGCATTTATTTCACAATGAGATTTCACTTTCAATTGTTTTACTTCAATGATAGGTTAGAATTTTGTGAATTTTTTGAATGAAAGATCAAAAGGATAAACAATGCAGATTTATTTTCACATCCACCTTTGCTCATATTTACCAAGGGTGCCAATATTAGTGGAGGGCGCTGTAAGAGTACTTCATATGTATCTACACTGTACACCTTATCCAGCTGCGCCTTAGTTTGATTTAACCCACCAGTACACAGCTAAAATACATGTAATACATTTCTAATTACATTACACTACAGGTACACAAACATAAGCTACTTAAAATAAAGTGTATCAAGATTGTACTTAAGTGTACTTCATGTGTATCTATACTGTACACCTTGTCCAGCTGCACCTTAGTTTGATTTAACCCACCAGTACACAGCTTAAATACATGTAATACCGTTCTAATTACAGTAAAATTACAGAATATTACACAGGCATAAGCTACTTAAAATAAAGTGTATCGAGATTAAATGTACAAGTAGCTGTTTAACAGACTCAGCCTGTTACATATGTGTAACAGTAGCTGCCTATTACATCTACATAATTACAAACTGTAATTACAGGCTGTTCCATAACTTAGTTACATGGTAAGTACATTTTGTTTCATGCAAGTACAATGGCTACTACTAAGTGCTTAATTAGGTAATTACTCTGTATTATGACACCTTAAAATAAAGTGTTATCATTATTTATATTAGTAGTAATAACAACAACAACAACAATAATACTGAAATGTATTTTAACCATTTCAAAAATCTTGTATTAGATAATTAAACATTTTTAAATTATGTGGTTATATATTCATGGTATAAATGAGGTGAGTATGCCTGTGTAGAAATGACATAAAAGGAAAGACTTCTGTTATGAATGTACAGAATAGCTACACAGGACTGACAGAATAGCTTTCTCTGGAATTTAGATTACTCACTTAATGTAAATAATAATAATAATAATAATAATAATAATTTAATAATATTGTTGTGATGACTAAATTCAGTTTTTTAAGTTCAAACAAATGCATTTTAAAAGATTGATTTAAGTGTGTTTGTTTTTTTATTATTATAATTATTTTTTACATATCCATTTAAGATGTGGGTAAAACATTTTTTATGCAGTTAGAAACATTATTACAATGTATTTCCTTTTAAAAGTAGTTTTACAAGGTATGAGCTTATAATTTTCAGCCAGAACATTTTTTGATCTGCATATGTATTATACTGGAGTAAAGTCACAACTGCATTTTAGGATTAGAATAATTGTTAATTAATAATAATTCATTAATTATTAATTGTAGCTTAAATTAAGCCTTCAGAGGTACTACACAAGCATTTGTGCTTATTTATGATTTTATCAATGCTGGCCAAGGCGATATTTTAAAAAAGATAAGGTAAAAAGATTTCACTAACGCACCTGTAAGATCCTTGCTGGCTCGTTTGCTTGAGTTTCCTTTAGGTCTTTTGATCAGAGGCTTTGCAGTGATACTTGTCCCGCCAGTGTTTCTTTTCCCATCTTTTCTGTGTAGTGATCTTGCTCTTGGTCTGATAGGATTGCATCTGTTAAAATGACCCATTCCTGTATCATCAGTGTCACAAACATAGAACGATCTTGAACGAGGTCTTATGTGGCTTCTGTCCTTGTCAGTCTCTGTCGTTGAATGTTTTGTCTCCTCAGAGCTGTAAAGAGATCTGGAACAGAGTCTGCCACAGTTTGTCCGGTCTGCATACTGTGAATTATTGCCATCCTCCACATTCCGGACATTCACATTTGTAGAGCCAAAATGGGCGCATGCGATATTTGAAGTAACCTGAAGCATGGCCCCAACCGCTCACATTAAAGACACTTTCAAAGTTAAGTTCACAGTAGGTTTGTTGCTCTCTTTGTGATGCTCCGAGACACCTGAGTTTTGTTCAGATGATGTGACTGTCACGTGACCTGTCCATGTGGCTGTAGTACTACTGTATACAAAAACAAACACAAAACAAAAACTCACTGACAGAATCGGATAGTTCTCAAAGCTGTTATAAGACCTCTATATGAAATTAGTTTTATGTAATTTCCTGTGGTTAGAAACAAAGAAATTCTGTCTTCTTGTAGTGTCACAGAATGTTTATACCAGACACAATTTAATGCCTGCTTTTCCAGGAAATTCCAAAAGTCAGTTCTGTTTTCAACACACTGTTATTTATTCAAACATATATATGTTTGGATGTGAAACAAAATGGTCAGGCTCAAAATGGGGGCTAATAGCATTAAATAAAATGCTAAACCTGTTGTTTTTGTTAGAATGTTACATGTTAACACACTTAGGTTAAGGTTTATTTTATAAACATTGTGCTGCTTCATATTAGGTGTGATTGCACACTTGCATCTTGATATAAATTAATGCATTTAACATTTATAAAGACAACAGTTTATTTTGATCCATTAAACCTCCCTAATAAAAGGGCAAAGGTGTCAAGACAACATGCTTATATTTTCTGGGATCATCTGTTTTCTCCTCAGCGGGAGCTTAGCTTCCTCAGGGAACCTGGTGGGCACAGATGCTCTCTTTGGGTACACGGCATGCACAAAACTTCCTTGTGGGTTCCCAGGGGTAAGCTATAGGTGTAAGTTGTAGGTGGTCCCTTTAGGAGCCTTAGGGAAAAGATGTCAAGACATCATGCCTGACAAGATGCTGTCTTCTATTTTCTGGGATCCTCATTTTTCTCCTCAGTGGGTTCCTGCACAGATTCTTCCTTTTGAGACCTATTTGGAATGGGTGGCACCTCAGAAGCAGGCCCAGGTTCTTTTAGTTGGGATCCAGTGGGAATGGGTGCTAACTTTAGGGGACCTGGCAGGAACAGGCTCTTCCTTTTTAGACCCAGCAGAAACAGGTGCTGCATCCAGATACCTGGCAGCCACAGGTTCATCCTAAAGGGGGTCCATCAGTAACAGGTGGTCCTTGTGGGCACTCCACTGTTTCCCACCACTGTCCTGAAGTGAGGTCCCCACACTACAGCCCTGCGGCAAAGACATGCTCATTGAAGGGGCTGGAAGTGAAACAGGTGGGCATGGTTGACACACTTATTTTGGTGAATAAGTGTCTTTGATGGTGGTAAGACCAAAAAAAGTGTATTTTTTTTAAAGGTTGTTTGTGAGCAACAGTAAACTATATCTGTGAAACACTGTGAGAGAAAAGGAGAGGGAACAGATGAGCTGAGTTAACACATAAAAGATCAAGCTGAGTTAGTTTTATAAATAGCCTCCCTTGAACTCCTTCAGCTAAGCTGATAAAGTTAAGATAAGGTGTTTTGCAATACATTTACCTATTAATGTGCATAACACATGCAAAAAATGTGAAACTATATAGCCTAATTCAAAAAAATTATATTTTTATCTATTTGTATCTATTTTTCTAGTTTTATTATTATTTTATTTTTACATTTAAATACACTAAAGTCTGGCTTTGACTATTTTAAAAAAGTTGTGTTGGTGATTGGAAAGATTAGGCCTATTTATCATTTGATTTATCAGAGAATATCATGTGCATGGCAGTATAATCTCAGCAAATACACTGCCGCTCAAAAGTTTGGGATCAGTAAGATTTTTAATGTTTTTTAAAAGTTTCTTCTGCTCATCAAGGCTGTATCTATTTGATCAAAAATACAGAAAATAAACTTATTTTTATGAAATATTATTGCAATTTAAAATAACAGTTTAAAATATAATTTATTTCTGTGACGCAGCGCTGAATTTTCAGCATCATTACTCTTCAGTGTCACATGATCCTTCGGAAATCATTCTAATATGCTGATTTATAATCAATGTTGGAAACCGTTGTGCTGGGGGCGGGGGGGGCGGGGGGGGGGGTATTTTTTAGGATTCTCTGATTAATAAAAAGTTAAAAAGAACAGCATTTATTTAAAAAAGAAATTTTGTGTTTCAATATACAATGCTATTCAAAAGTTTGGGGTCAGCACATTTTTTCCTTCCTTTTTTTTTTTTTTTTTTAAAGAAATTAATACTTTTATTCAGGAGGGATGTGTTAAATGAGTAAAAAGTCATAGTAAATACTTATATTGTTAGAAAAGATTTCTATTTTGAACAAATGCTGTTCTTTTTAACTTTGTATTCATCAAAGAATTAAAGAAAAAAGTATCACGTTCCAAAAAACAATATGAAGCAGCACAATAGTTTCAACACCCATAATAAATCAGCATATTAGAATGATTTCTGAAGGATCATGTGACAGTGAAGACTGGAGTAATGATGCTGAAAATTTAGTGCTGCGTCATAGAAATAAATTCTATTTTAAAGTATATTAAAATAGGAAACCAATATTAGAAATTGCAATAAGATTTCACAATATTACAGTTTTTTTCTGTATTTTTGATTGAATAAATGCAGCCTTGATGAGCAGAAGAGACTCCCTTAAAAACAAAAAATCTTACTGATCCCAAACTTTTTTTTGAGCAGCAGTGTATATAAAAATCTAACCCGATAAATATATATTAATATACAGTATGCTTTCATGAAAACTGCCCCACTGTGTATTATGCTTATTATCACAGTGCATATTTGAGTGTACGTGAGATTTTTTATTTATTTTCTCAGTATTATGTCTGTATGAGGCCACCGTCTGACGTCACGGCCAAACAGGAAGTAGCACCGCGCAGTTTATGTAGCTGGTGATTTTGCTTCGAGTTTCTACAGAAACGCTTTTTATAACTGAAACGAAAGTGCCGCAATATGTCACAGGATTTGTGGTATGCATTTTAAATTCTTATCGTTTATAAACATGTGAGGTCTACAGTTCTGTATCGTAGAATTCAGCAAACTTAATTTGCCCTTTAGTTCAGTGGATCTGTATGCAGCCAGATCACTTCAGACTGAATTTATCTCTATATTAATTTTCTTTATTGCTCGTCACACCCTATACTTTAATAAATGATTCTGTGTTTATGTACATATGGATCTTTTTACTCGGCGAACAGCTGATATAAATGTTGCCAGGCCGGTTTGCTGAGATCTGTCACGTGATTTTGTTGATGCCAATCTTGTGATTTAAATTGCTTGAAAATTGACATTTTTGTTTTGTTTTTCATTGTTTAGGTTGCAGAATTATGATGCAGCTTGTCGGCTGGCTCAAGAAATTGCAGAAAACATCCATGAAAGAAATAGCCAGCAGAGGACTGGAGGAAATCCAGCAAAGGTAAAGACGGGGTTTTATTATTTTTTGTACAATAAAGTTAAGCCATAGGTGTCAGTGATCTTTATGCTGTTATATCACTCTGGTCTTTGTCTGTACTTGTAGCTCAACATGACCCTGAGCGCATCATTACAGAAGCTCAAACAGAATATAGCACAGCTCAGGGAGACATTGAGTCGAGCTTCTGCTCAACGGCGTATGTATCCTTTCCAGAAAAAAACAACAACTTAATACTAATTTCTTGCTTCTCAAAAGCTTAGAGTGGGGTCCAATGATTTTGAGAGATCCAGAGGAAGAGTGTGGTATATTTTACATTATACTTGAATTATAATGTCTTACATTTTTGCAACAGTTTTGAGGCTGAAGATTGTCTAAATTGTAGTTCATCCAAAAATAGTTTTAAACATACATGCTGTTATTTATTTATTGAATTTATTGTGGGACACAAAACGAGACATGTCAACATTTTAGACATTTTTTAGCGTTTCAACCTCTAGAAAATGCAAAAAAATAAGTGTTATGAAGTCATATAATAGTGTAACCGACCAAGCTTAATTTATTATTTGCTGATTATCCTACTCTCCAATGAGCTTGTAACTCAAGAACTAGTTCCCTCCAGTTTATGAACAAATTTTTCTTTTGAGACAGTTCTTTTCGATGAGCAGTTAAAATGGTTCATGAATTAGACTGGCTCTTAAGTTCAGCTCACTGTCATTATAATTCAGACAAAAAGGTTATAAATATTTTTGTTGTTGTTTTAGGAGCTCATTGTGATGGCAGAACTGGCAGACACTCTGCCAACTTTTTCTTTCATTTTTAACAAAATACCTTTTAGCATACAGGTTTAAATGATATTAGGGTGATTAAACAAACAGAATCTTAATATTACCATGAACTTCCTTTAATAAAAAGAAAAGAAAGTGTGATTTCTTATGAGCACCTGTAGGGGGCAGTGTATAATAACAAACCAATAACTTTATGGTCTGAAGTAGTGGTGTTTTAGTATTGAAGTACTGGCCCTAAACAACTGTAATAAATAAAAGTGAAAATATTACTGTTATGTTCACAGATGTTTATGACGATTTAGTTTAGTTTTAATTATGCAATCATAAATGTGTCATTTCAAAGCCTTAATGAATAATGTTAGAATGCAAGCTGAAGCAGACAGAAGACAGAACCTTGTTGATGACCTGGCTACCAGAGAAACGAGACTGAACGCCTCTTTTAAAGGAGACATCTCAGAAGCTGAGCCATCAAGGTACATCCATTCTGAGCCCATTGAAATTTTTGACCATATAGGTTTAATGAATAAAATATACCACAGGGTTCATTATACATTGTTTGCAACATTTAAAAAAAAAAGAAAAGAAAAATGCAACACAAAAACGGTACTTATTTTATTTAGTGTTAATTTAATTTTTAGCAATTTTGTATAATATCATTTGATTTATTTGTTATATATTGGCATTATATCAAAATTATTAGCATCAACTTTTTGGAAACATCAGTCATTTCTTAGAAGTGAAAAAAGTTGATTCTTTTAAGTGATTTATCATATGGTTTAACAATATTTACTTATTTATATTTGTATGTTTATTTATGCATTTATATATTTCTTTATTTAAGGCTAGTGAACAGTATTTCTGATTTTGCCCTATTGATGTTTTTACCACACAGAATAAACCATTTTCAATTTTTGCCAGAAATATTTAGATTTTTCTTTAAATGTTAAGCTTGCTTCCTTTGTCTTTTCATCTTTACAGAAAATACACTATAATGAAAAACAATAATAATTGGTTTGTAAATGACCATTTAAAATTTTAGGATCGATATGATGCTTTGTTGTTGTTTTTGAAAGTCTCTTATGCTCACCTTGGCTTTATTTATTGCATAAAAATGCAGTAAAAACTGTTTTATTGTGTACTATTGCAATTTAGAATAACCGTTTTGTTTTATTATATTTTAAGTATTCCTCTGATGGCAAAGCTGAATTTCCAGTAGTCTTCAGTGCCCCATGATCCTTTAGGACTCATTTTTAATTATTATAAATGTTGAAAACCGTACTTTACTCTCACTTTTAAACAATTTAATGCATCCTTCCTGAAAAAAAGGTATTAATTTCCTAAAGTAATAATATTTTGGTGACAAATCAGCGGGTTTTGCAACAATGATGTAGAATACAAAACCAAATGTTTATGATTGCATAGTGATTTCAGTGTCAACACAGCAGTGGCCTGAAAGAGGAAGTGACTGTTCCAAATGACTCAGTCAGCTGGCTCAAAACTCTCTCACTCTGGCCCCGGTTTAGCAGGCCATCCTTATTGAAGCTGCATAGTTTGATATTCACCTTAATTTGATGGTTATGCAGAACAACAGTAGAGAAATCGTGAACTCTTTGACCTAGTTAGTGTACCAGACCATAGAGGCCTTTGCTTGCCATGTTTCCTTCTTGCCCCTGCAGTAGTATCCCAGTGTTGAGTAACTTTATGCCAGAAATGGTGCGACCTGTGCTCAAACGGAAGTCTGTGCACACTCTCTGAGGGCTCCAGTTCAGCTTTACTGCTCTGCTGATCAGAGCTGAGTGTTGAACTTCCACCATCCGGACTGTTTACACTTTCCTACTCTCCACTGCGCTCACATCCTCTCTCCAAAATACACCAATCAGAGACTTAATGTGTCACCGCCAATCTCCTGTGCGCTTCTGACTCTCAATCGAAACGACAGCTCGGGAGCCGAACTTCCTTAAAGAAATGAGATGGTCATTATTCTGATTTGACCTTCTCGATCCAGGTTATACGTACTAGGATAGGAAGGCAAAACAACCTGCTAATATAAAAATCATTTTTTGCTCCATCTGTCTGGATTACTCTTCTTTTCTGTTGTTATTGTAAACTTCAACTAAAACTTCAAAAAAAAAAATTAAATGGATGAACTATCCCTTTAAACTAAAATTGATAAAAAATAAAATTTCAAAATAATATTGCTATACTAAAATAACACTGACACAGGCTAATACAGAGGCTTCTTTTAAGGTTTGATAGATTGGGCCTTTTTGAGTCAGTGGGTGGTAAAGGCTGAGAAGAGGTATTTAGTTGCTATCTTTAATTAATAAAATTAGGAGACTTTGAGAAATCATTTATAGGCCTGATCCCTTTTTTTCTAGCCATCTTTGTGGACTTAATCCTCTAATTCCTTAACATGGGAGGGCTGAACTTTTATCTTTATTGGTCCCCTTCACGTCGCACTGTTACGCTGTGCACACATTTAGCTAAAGTGCTAATAAATTACAGTCATTTCATCAAGTTTTTTAAATACTAAAGTATTTTTTATGAGGGTGTTAGCCTGGCAGGATTTTTAGGGCCTGGATTCATCTCACTGTGTGGTCTTTGTCTGCCAGTGGGGGTGTTAGCTTTGCTTCAATAAGCTGAAATAGCATTTCACTTTTTTCCATAGGGCTAAGACCAGGCTTATTGCATTCGTGAAACAATACCTTTGTAGAAGATTAACCTCTAATCAAGCACAAAATGACATGCCGCTCATTTGAGGGTTCGGAGTTCCCGACCAGAGTCCCCCTACCCTCCTCCACCCGTTTCCTCTCTTTTATATTTGATCGTAATGCACAAAGTTGCAATTAGTTAAATAGGGCCTCTAAGAAACGAGGTCTGTCTCCAGGTCTCGCTCCAGTGTGATGCCTCGTCTGATTAAGTCTGCGGGCTCTCCGGGAGGTTAATTGGATAAGCGTTAATCCTCACGCCGCTGAGATGGAGCGGAGGAAGTGGAGAGGGGCTGGCGCAAGCTACGAGTTGCCAAACATGTCAGAAAGATTAGGATCCGCCGCTGACCACTTGTCTCGCTGGCCAGAGGATTAATATCAGCTTGGACTTGGATAGAGACAACGCTTCAAAGGCACTGTGTGACTGACTTGGTACTTTTGTAGATCAGAAAGCTGGAGGAATGGAGAGATTGAGAAGAAAGCTGTCTAGCTCACCGAGCATGTGAGAAGTAAACTTCCTCGGTGTGAGGAGGGATGAGAATGAGAAGAACAGATCCAGCTGAAGACTCTTCAGAGGTTAGCGACCTCTCTGAACCCAAATGAAGCTCCGCTGATGCTGAACTAAGTGGAAGAGAAGGGCCATTGTCAGGAACTGGCGCTTATAGTGAGAGGAAGTCATTTGAGTTTTACTCAAATACCTTTTTTGACAGGCAGTTTCACCTTAACCTGCATGAACAAGTGCATATTCCTGAAAGGAAACATAAAAAAAAATCCTCAGTATAAAAATGGTTATAAATCCTTGATATGGGTCAATGACATGTATGAGAGTCCACGATAAAGGAAAAATCTCTTCAGAAAATCTAGTTTAAAACACATGTGCCAAGTTATTAGCAATGGACTGTTTGTATGCATGTTGGATTCATATGGTATTTTCAGAAGTTTCAATTTATTTACTCAAAAAAAAAAATTCTTCAAAACACTTTTAGAATACATTTAGGTTTACACATCTTCATCAGCCATTATTAAGCTATATTTATAAGCTATAAGTATAGATGGCAATTATATGGCAATTTGCAACCTTAACTAACCTATTTGTATTAAAAAAAAAAAAAGGTTTAAAAAAAGTCCTCAATTTCCTATTGTATCTTTTTTTTTTTTTTCTTCATATTGGTTGCACCACATGGCTTGGAATTTCTCAAATTGTTATTTTTCAACTAAGCAGTTATGTGCCTTTAAATACCGAAATATTATCCCAAACTACTTAATATGGTTTATTTTTAAGAATTTAATTCTTGTAATGAAGCTTTTTTTCTTCACTATGATATCAAGACAGTTGTACCATCCAGACATGAAATTGAAAAAACCCCCAAATTGATCTGTAATCAGCGCCATGGATGGATTTGATTTTACGGGTATTGGTACTTTTGGTATTGGCTCTGAACCTACAGGAAGCAGGACACCCGTGCGAGCTAGTGACCGGCTCATAACTCTCTGCGCGATGCTGAGCGCTGATCGCTTTTCCAGAAGAGCCTTTAAACTTCACTTCTCTCTCTGCGAGCTGTCCAGGAGCCTCAGGGGGAACAGGTTTCATACATTAATCAAAGAAAAGTGCAAAAGCACAACGCAGTGTCTCCACAGGATTACAGGCCACTTCTCGGTTTGGCATGGCGCTTTGAAAGCTTGTATTAAAGCCAGAGGCAGTTCATATGCTTTGTGTCCTTGTAACGTAGGGCATGAAAACTCACTCTCCGGGCCCAACAAAGTGGAACCCATATGAACAAATAAACAGAGGTTCTCTGATCTTACAAGGTCCAAAGTAGGGGATGTTGTTTGCTATTTTAGAAGTAAAAAATAGAAAGGTTATTTATTCTGAAGGCACATGAGTGCTACAGATGTGAGTTTGGTAAAAGAGCCTGTGGCTCTTGAACAACTCACGGACATGCTTCGAAGTTTATTTACGTTTGTAAAGTAGATGATGTGTGTCCATTTGATGTGTGCACGTAGCTGTTGATTGACAGTGTATGCGGAATAGCTATAATATTGCACTGTGTATGTAATCTAGTTACTGTGTGTGTATGTAATGAGAAAGTTGACTTTGTGTATTACAGTGATGACTGCTGAATTCATAAACGCATGTACATGTTTTTGTGTTTTATTAAAATAATAAGCTAAAAGAGGCTGTGGGTTACAGTGATTTGACCTCTTCTGCAAAATAACAGTGCACTTGGTTTCTGTTGGTTTTCGTAAAAAATGTTTCTTAAAAAATTGTATGTTCAGATTCTGTGTAAGCCTTTCAAGATAGACCTACCGTGAGCTCCAATATTATTAATCTATGGTCTATGCTTTTGTTGAAGCTATCAGATGTAAGCATAATTTAAAAAAAAAAAATCAATGTAGTAGGCTAATTCCAGGTGAAACAATTTAGGAATGTGTTGGGCTTCCTAGAATCTAAAATTTCAGTAAGATTTAAATAATACTTTTATTCGGCAAAGATGTAATAAATTGATAAGAAGGGAAAATACAGAGAGATTTCAAATAAATGCTGCTCTTTTGGACTTTCTGATTCCTCAAAGAATCCTGAAAAAATGTATCAAGGTTTCCACAAAAATATTATAAAATTTGAAAATATTTGTGCTGCTTAATAAGTAATGTTTCTTATGCAGTTCTGAAGGATCATTTAACACTGAAGCCTGAAGTAATGGCAGTTGAGTGTTCAGCTTTGCTCTTACAGGATTAAGGAATAAATTCCATTTTATGTATAAAATATATTAAAATAGAAAATAATTAATTGTAATTAAATTTCACAATGATGCTGTTACTGTATTTTTGATCAAATAAATGCAGCTTGTGTTCATAAGAGACTTCTTTCAAAAACATTACTAACCCCAAATTTTTGAAAGGAAATGTGTATTTAGCACTTATACGTATAACCAAAGTCAATAGTTTTATATATACTTTTTTTTCCATAACCTTTGTTAGTTAATCATGGGAATGTGGTGCATAGTCTCATAAAAGTTAAGTACAAAATATGATACTTTTCTCGTACATTTATTTAGGAGAGTTTAGAAGAGTCTGTGTAATATACTGACATGATACGATGTGTATTTTTGTGCCAATCACCATCTCCAGGTCAAGTCTGATGACAGGTGGAAATGGTTCGGGGCCTGCCGTGAACCCGTGGCTGGTTAATGAGTCTGAGGAGACCAGAGGACTCGGCTTTGGAGAAATCAAACACCAACAGCAGCAGATTATCGAAGGTATATCGCAGATGAGTGCAAGTCTTTTGGTCTTATAACTGATGTGACATTGTTTCTAGCTGGCAATTACCTGGCCACCTCTTTCTGCTATCAAGATAATCATCTGTCTCCTGATGAGATGAGACATTATAAGAAGGCCTTTTTTGAATTTACGCCCCCATTATGAGATCTGCTACTCATTTGAGAATAGCAACTGGTAGGAGTTTTGAGAAAAAGCAGGAGCCGTTTTGTCTACCCAGGTTATACTTTTAGCTTCAAGGTTACTGCTAAAGTACCTTGTGGCTCACCGTAGCAGCTGCCTCTGTCAAAAATGACATTAGATCACACCATATGTCATTTAAATGTCACAGATGCCAACACCCTGCTGCTAATGGTTTTCCCTCTCTCTATGAGGCTCATTTAGATGGAATTTATGTACTTTTCAATTGGTTTTCTGACCCACGTGAGATGAGCATTTAGCTTGTCCTTCAACGCCTGATGATTTACATGATGTTAACCACAGGAACATAAAATATGCACGTTAAACCGTAATTTCTGGATAAATATGTGCCTTTTTGTCTTTCTTTTATACAGTTCTGTCTAAATATGTCTCTATTCTCATGTGTCTTTCTCTTTAGCTCAGGATGCTGGCCTGGATGCTCTGGCTGCAGTCATAAGTAGACAAAAACAGATGGGTCAGGAGATCGGCAATGAGCTAGAAGAACAGAACGGTAAGAAAAAAGCGCAAGTAGCCTGTATGTGACAGCTCTGGCTGAACATTCAGATGTTTTCTGTGAATAACGTCTAATTTGCGGTCAGCTTGGTTTTACTTTGTCACACCGCTCTCTCGCTACACTACATATGATGTCATTGGCTCTAAAATGAGCTGAGGCTGGGGTTAAAGTGGAAAATTTGGAACAGGCTACTTGGAAACCCGCTGTCACCTGGTCTATCGTGTTTTTTTAACTCCTTCCTGCTGCAATGTGTTAAACATATTTTCTAAACATGAGACCTGTGTCCTTTGCATAGAGACATCGCATCATTGTGGTGAATCTGTTTGAGTTGGAATGTGAGAACATGGAGGAATTGCATAGTGCATGATGATGTCAAAGTCACATGGAGGAAACTGAGCTCAGATCTGAAGGTTGCAGCTGATTTGAACTTTTCCCACACTGTTCTTCAATCTGTCTAGCCAAGCTGGTAAAGTGAGACGTGCTAGTCTGGGGAAAACAGATAGAGATATATAATTATCAATTTTTGAAGTGTGATATTCTATCCACCAAGATCATTTTGCTGAAATACAATATTTTCTCAAAATGATCAGCAGCACAAAAATTCACTGGAGATGACTTGTCAGGCTTACAGCAATTTATACAGCCAAGGCTGTATATATTTCATTAAAAATACAACAAAAACTGTAATACTGTGAAATATTATTACTACTTAAAATAACTTTTCTATTTTAATATGTTTTAAAATGTAATTTATTCCTGTGATGGCAAAGCTGAATCTTCAGCAGTAGTTACTGGAGCATTACTCCAGTCTTCAGTGTCCCGTGATCCTTCAGAAATCATTTTAATATTATTCTTTGATGAATATAAAGTTCAGAAGAAAATGCCACTTCTGATCAGTTTAATGCATTCCTTCTGAATAAAAGTATTATTTTATTTAAAAAAAGAATCTTTCTGACCCAAACCTTTGAGCGGTAGTGTAGAAGAAGACAGCAGGAGGCTGGAGAAGGATTGAAGCTGAAGAATTAAGTGGAATTTATATTATAATTGTAATTTGTGTCTTTGTTAAAGCTCCATTCTTTTCTGTTTAACTTTGTCTGAGAAGAAACTAATACAGCAGGTGTTACTGACAAGCAAATACAAGTATTTTGACCTTGAGGACCCTGAAATAGAGATAACCGGTTATCTGTAACTTGTGAAGACAACACAGGAAACTAAATAAAATTTAAACCGCAACAGCAAATGTGAATTAACTAAAAGTTTAAAAAAAAAATCTTTCAAGATTCGGTATTCAAGAAACATTTCTTATCAAATTTTAAAACAGTTGTGCAGCTAGTAGTCTTTTGTAATGCTGTCACTTTTATAAATGTAATGTGTTGTTGCTGAATTAAGGTATTCATTTTTTTTAAAAAAAGTCCTACTGACTCAAACTTTTGAATGGTATAGAATATGTAAAACAGCACAGCATATCATTGTCTGTTTTAGAACATTTGGCCAATCAAATGAATGTGGGGGACAACATGTTTATGTATGGATAAGTGTATTGAGTGTCTGTATAATTAATGTTCCTAAACTTTGCGTTCTGCCTAGCTGCACTGTACCGAGAGCATCAGTGAGCATCAGCGTGTGAATTCCCTGTTAGGTCTTACTCTGATATACGTAACATGACATGTTGTCCTTTTGCTGGAACGATTAGGGATTTCAAAGGAAGAGCAGCCATCAGAAACATCAGAAATGTTCATGAAAGCCGCTGGACTGCAATCTTATGTGTAAAAATGTACATTAACCTAATGGACAAACATCTCAGTTGAAGTCAATTCTGCGTCTGTGCAACTTGTCTAAAAAAAGAAATCCTGATGCAAGTTCACCTCCTCCCTGTTGCTTTTGTTGGCACGGTGGAGGTTACCCACAATACTTTTTCAGGGGGCAGCGTAATTACTATGGACCGCTTCCAGTGTCACTACTCTTTCCTGTCTGCTTCAGCAATTGGCTTCCATGTTTCCAAATGTTTCAAAGATTACATTTGGTACTTTTATTAAATAGAGATGATCAATTAAATTGACTTAAAATATAATGGAACTATTTTGTATGTGGGTCCAGAGATTAGTTATATAATATGGTTTTACATAGCCTAAACAAATCTCAGGTTCATCATTATGGTGACCTTCTGGTGGAGACTAATCCTGGGAATCGCAGGCACTTGGCTGCTTTTCACCGTCTCTGCCCCGTCTCAGTCTATTCAGGGCTCAGCATGATTGATTTAGTCTGCTTCTTGCCTCCCCCAACTAAACATAGGAGTGAGAACAAATTATTTGAATGGGACCTCGATTTTTCTCCCTTCTTTTTCTAAAGTGTGCAGCATCATTGCTTCCTAGAACAGGAGTTTTTAAAGCAGTAATTGAGATTGGATGGTCTCTGTTTCATAGGCTCACTTTTGAGAGCTGATAGTCTTACGGTTCTGTTCTGCTCTACAGTCCAGAAAACCTCCCCTGAATTTCATCTGTAAGAGTCCTGCAGATATAACCCATGATATATCCCATGTGCGCGTTAAAATCCTGCTTTCTTTTGGAAACCAGCCCCATGAAAAGCTGTCAGAGAAGGTCTTGAGCAGAGTCCTATATCTCAAGACTCAGCGGAAGGGATTCCTTCCAAACTGCTGTAACGTTTGTGCTTCTGATGCACTTAAAAGTTTTATACAGCACATGTGCAGTGTTTACAGAAAGCATTCATTTTCTTACTTTTTTGTCCAAATTACTAACCTAATAACTCAATAAAATAATTTTTCACCGTTGAGTAACAGTAAATTCATAAATTCTAAAACATTTATGATTAACTTCTTTGATTAGTTCATTTTTGTAACACAATTAATGCATTATTTGGTTTTCCACTTCTCGCGTCTATGCTAATGCTAAGGCGTAGTCGCATTAGCTAAATTTATTTTGTGGGTAATAAAGGTTGAATCTTGGGTACTTCATGGTTGTTCTATATTTAAGAACACATCAAGTTTGAGTAATTCTGTGAGCTTTATGTATTGGAATTTTAAACTCCTCCAAATTAGCAATTGCACAATGTATTTTCCTGATCATGCTGTAGTTTGGATTGAAGTCTTGCCTCTGACTGGGTCATTCCAGAACTGCTAACTTCTTTTTTCCAAGCCATCCCTTTATAGTTTAGCTGTGTGCACTTGATTTTTGTTGCACTGGAAAATTAATCTTTACTCTAAATGCAGATCTCTGACGGACTCAAACAGCTTCTGTCCAAGTATTTACCTGCATTTGGCTCTATCCATGTTGGTCTTGGTTCCAACAAGGTTTCCAGTTGCTCCTGCTGAAAAGAGAATGATGCTGCCACTACCATACTTGATGGAAGAGATGGTGATGCCTTGGTCTTGGGCCATATTTGGTTTGCGCCAAACAGTCTCCTTTGCTTTAGGTGAATCGACTCGACCCTGGACTAATCAGACCACAAAATTCTTCCAGAAGGATTGGAGTGGCTTAAAAGTTTCGTCACGTGGCTTCTAGCAAACTTTAGCCGTGATGTAATGTCGGCCTTTTTCAAAATTGGCGTTCTTGTAGCCATTTTCATGAAGAGAGGCAGAATCAGTGAAGTGTCGAAAGAATTGTTGATGTCTACATAGTTTCCCCCATTTCATCCAAAGAACTCTGCAGTTCTGTCAGCATTGTAACGGGCCTCTGATCATTTCTCTGGCAATTGACCTTCTGTCCTTGATTAGTTGATCTGGTAGATGGCCTGATCTTAGTAATGTTTGAATTCTGCCTTGAATTTTCCGTTTGGTTACAACAGACATCACAGTTGTCCTGGGCGAAGTGACCCTTCTAGTATTTTTATAACCTTCTGTAGGACGTTTATTCCTCAAGACGATTTCGCTCTACAGGTGGTTCCGTAGTCTACATAAAAACACAGGGCTGGTCCAATCTGTTTCAGTTGTGAGCTGCCCCAATAGATCTAACTCAATATAACTTGGGGGTCATTCAGAGTTGGTTTTTTGACTACTTTTAAACTTGATTGATTGCCTTAAAACCAAATCGCTCATGGTGTGGAACACAACAAACAAAAACATCTGTCAGACGCATGTGTATGTAGACCAACAATTAAAAATTAGTGCAGCTGAACGCTGTGTGAAGTCTGCCCTGACAGACTGACAAGCATAATTAAAAAATGAATCATAAAATTATCCCAATTAAATGTGTTGTAATTTGACTTTGTAACAGAGCAAAATGTGAGATTTTGAGTTCTAGATTTGAAACTGAACCTAGAGGAGGGGTTTTCAAACTGGCATCTGGGGTCTGCAAGCAAGAGGATGCTTGGAGGTTATTTGAGAGGGGGGGAAAAGATGTTGCAAAAAGTATATTTAACTTACCATGTGACCTTAAGGTATGAATTATTTATATTTGATGGGTTTTTTTTTGTTGTTTTTTTGTTTTTTACAGACTGCATTTTTGAAAACATTTTCTTTAGAAAACATTTTAAAAGCACATATTTTCCACAAATACAAGTACAAATGGGACTTTATAGATGAAAATATATAGTTGCTTTTAGTTGAAGAGGATCATAATATTTGTAGAAAAAAACTGAAAACACCCATTTAGATTATATGTAGATGAATCTAAAATAGGTCCAGCCTCAGTTTATGCAAATGAAAATCAACTTTCGGGAACAACAACTAATACGATTAAAGACAGAAGATCTGTCATGATCCACAAGCTACTGTTTGGTATTGGTTACTGTACACTGTAAAAAAATAATAATAATAAAAAAAAAATCTGTGACATTTACGGTAAAATACCAGCAGCTGTGGTTGCCAGAACTTTTTAGGGTTTACAGATTTAAAGGGGTCCTATTATGCTTTTTCACTTTTTGAATTTTAGTCAGTGTGTAGTGTGTATGTTTGGGCATAAAAAAGATCTACAAAGTTACAAATCTCAAAGTCCACTCCAAAAGGAGATATTTTGTTTTTAAAAAATCCCTTTTCAAGAACTACAACGAACGGCTCGTTTGGACTACAAAGTTGTTTTCCTGTATTTGTGCTATCACAAAAATAAATTCCGAGGAGAACTCTTGGTTGAGCACTGCGCGTTTCAAAATCGAAACCCGGTGCGGGTGTTTTTATATCACTGTATTTCTGATGGAAACCGACTGTTTTCATAAAATTTTGTTTGTCATTTTCATTTCATCTTGCATGTAATGTCTGTTAAAGCAGCGTTTGTGAGAGGAGCGCTGCTTTGTGTACAGCATTACCGGGGAAACCTCGCTCTCTACCACTCCAACAGCACCTCCTGCTGGCAGAGAATTAATTTGCATATATATGCCGCCACAAATAGTGTAAGTCTGTGGGACTATGGTATAAATAAATTCAACTGTATAACAGTTTCACTGCAATTCATGTTATAATGTTATAATTAAAGAACAATAAACA